>JAMXBD010001807.1:0-287966 GCA_024138025.1 Combretum micranthum | reverse complement strand
TCTTACATTGATAAACCCTCTAAATTATTTTTATATTTTTTTGTGACTCCATTGTAATTGTTTCCAAATGGAATTACACAGATCCGAAATCTAGTCAAAACAATCACAGATGTTGCATTAAATGGGGCAAGCCTACATTAGTTGACAAAAAGTTGATTGAGGGTGAAATCCCAATAGGAAATGGAAAGAATTCATTTCATTAATTTTCACATTTCAGGCATGTCTTCACGTCAAGGCTTTTGCTGCATTTGCTTATAATGTGTATTGTTTGTAATTTTGTTGTTTTTCCTTTTTAGTATTTCCTCATTATAAAGCCAATACAACAAGCAATTAAGAATGACATTGCAAGGGAGAGTAGAACAACATGGGAGCTAAGGGACACGGGCTTGGAGATGGATTAGAAGCTAAGGTTTGATAGAAGCTGTAGATATTTGACTCAAATGACATTCCTTTCCTTTAGCTCCTTTTTCATGTCGTCGTCTTCTTTTGTCCACTCCAACAACACATTTCTTCTATTTTTCCCTTTGAATCTATAGAAAAAAAATCTTTTCTGTTTAAAAAGATGATTGCTTTGTGGTAATATTGGTCTGATTTTGTTGGATTATATTATATTATTGATTTGGTTTTCATTCTATATTTGTTGGTTTGGATGGATTGTAATGTTCATCAATGTGGGAGACTTTAACTATTATGAAGCTTTTTAGATGAATGATTTGTGGTCTATTTTGGATTGTTATTAGTTTTGCGATCAATTAGAGAGTTGTGGAAATAATATAGAATAAGATATGTATTTGCTTTGTCAATAAAAATTTCCATGGTTAACAACATATACTTTTTGTATTTGCTTTATGATTACTTAATTTTCCCATTAAAAAGCATTTAAACTAGCGAGATGTACTTTAGTTCTCAAATTCGGTAAGGTGTTTTATGGTTTTTATCCTTTTATGGCTAAGTTTTAGTGGTACTCATTAATGTGAGCTAATACCAGGGATCATCAGCTTATATGTGGTGTATATCTAATTGAACGTGATAAGAAGTGAGGGAACTGGTTTTTATTTTGTAAAAGGAAATCATTTTCCATTTTTGCAAAGGAAAGAAGCTATAATTCTAATTTCTATGTTTTTTTGGTTGTATTGCCTTTTATCTTTGTTGCCTTGTTGGTGTAGTGAATTTACTTTTTTCAATGTGTCATCTTGGCTTCCATTTGATGTTTAGTCTTTTACGAGGGATGAATAGATTATAGATAGTGGCAGCATAAAACTTTGCATGATGTTTAGAAACTTAATGATCATGAGTCCTTGTGTCTGTTGTCTCTCCATATTACTAATGAAAATTTGTTCGCTAATAGAGGAGATGACATTTTAGATGAATAAAATATTGTAATAACATGTATTGGAGTAATGTGAAGTTAATAGATTTATGTGTCATTAAACAGGAGCTATATTTATGGAAGAATTTATATGCTGCTACATAAATATTACCATAATGTGATCCCTTAAAATTCTCATTCTTTTTGTAGGTATTTCTATATTTGGTGGAGTGTGGAGTTATTGAAGGATGTAGTCTCTCTTGTTGATTATGGGGACACTAATTATGATGAATTACTTGGGGTTGTTATTTACTCATTAATGTTACCTTATTGTACCATTTTAATGTATAAATATAATATAGGTATATTTAAATAGAAATATTATATGTTGATTTAGCATGCACTTCAAAAATTTGAAATGAATATTCTATTCAAGCTTGTTCAAATCTAAATTTGGTGTAATTATATTAGTTTGAATTTTCTTTTAAAGAGAAATACAGTGTCAAAAATTAAACTTTCAATAAAACTCAAACTTTAAGTCAACTTGGTTAATATGTGGAATATGAGTTTGAATAGAGTTTGCAATTCATGTTAATTAGTTTCTATTTACTATATAAGATACAAAGTTAATTAAATTATTAAATGTATTTATTAATATGTGTTACAATACATTTATCTTTATTTTTTATTTTAAAATATGTCTTCCTTAGCATACAATATAATTTGTGTAATATAATTATATTTACTTTTAAATATACTTATATCACATAAAGACATAAAATAATTCCAAAATTTAATATGATTTTAAATAACTATTGTATTGTAAATTGAGTATTGAAAATATCAAAACTAGTATATATATGAATTATATATTACATTCATTACGTGATATCATAAACATGGATATTTTTGCAAGAATAAATAAATAAATAACATGCTAATTGAAAAAATAGCATAGATTATATATATATGATGCATAGTTGTCAAAGTCGTGATTTTAAGCATACGATTCTACGAGTTTATTATTTTAAGAGCCCTTTCAAGTTAAGTCATGTGTAAAATCATTTTTCTTTTATAACGTCTTCCAATTTAAACCAAGTTTGCATGTAGAAAAGGTAGAATCTTATGATTTTAACCGAGTTGATCTATTCTATAAATCCCTCACTCTTCAAAATCCCATGTTCTACATTTATAAAATTCATTCAAGTCATAAATATAAAGTTTGCAAGAAATCTTATCTATTTCATTTATATAATTAAGAATTTAAGATAAGTTAAAAAGTTTGCAAGAAAACTTATTCTACATTTAATTTTACATTCCACTTCGACAGACCTTGTGATGATTTTACATAAAATCACGAGTTTGATAACCTTGTATAACATATCAAATAACTATATATTCGCTTATAGTTAAGATATATAACATTTATAGTTTGTATTATTATATACAATAAATACATATAACATAAAGATTATATAAAAATATGGTGTCCTTTATAATCAAAGATGTATAATGACAAAAACTTTTAAAATTATATATTATAATGTATAGATAATAGATTATTGTAATAAATCATATATATTTTAACAAATGATTCATATTTGTATATGAATCATGTTTATAAGATGCGATTCATGTACAAATACATGGATCGCCCATTAAGATCAATGCAAAAAGGAGAACACTGGTGGTATTCTGATATGTTAATTTTACATGAAATCTTCTATGTAGTAATTTTGTCAGGTTCTGATAGTTAATAGTCGTATTCTGGTAGATTAATTTTATATGATATTTTCTATATGGTAATTTTATCAGATTCTGATAGTCAATAGTCGTATTCTCATAGGTTAATTTTACACGATGTCTTCTATGTGGTAATTTTATTAGCTTCAAGTAGTTCGATCGTATTATGATATGTCAAAATATTGTTGTATTGTGGTGGAATGGTCGTATTGTGGTAGGTTACTTTTTACACGAAATTTTCTATCTGGTAATTTTGTCGGATTCTAATAGTTCGATCGTAATCTGGTATGTCGTAGTATTATCCTATTCTAGCAGAATCGTCCTATTATGGTAGTTTACTTTTACATGATATTTTCTATATGGTAATTTTGTTGAATTCTGGTAGTTGAGTTGTAATTTGGTATGTTGTAATATTGTTGTATTATGGTAGAATGGTCATATTCTAGTAGGGTACTTTTTGCATGAAATTTTCTATCTTGTAATTTTATCAGATTATGATAGTTTGATCATATTCTGATATGTCATAATATTATCCTATTGTGGTAGAATCGTCCTATTTTGGTAGGTTCTATGTGGTAATTTTATCGGATTTTAATAGTTCGATTGTAATATGGTTTGTCGTAACATTGTTACATTGTGGTAGAAATAGTTGTATTCTATTATATTACTTACTACACGAAATTTTTCTATCTCATTATTTTGTCTGATTCTGGTAGTTCAGTCATAATCTAGTACGTCGTAATATTATTCTATTGTGGTAGTATAGTCGTATTTTGGTATGGTACTTTTTACATTAACTTTTCTATCTTATAATTTTGTCGGATTTTGGTAGTTCGATTCTATTCTAGTATGTCGTAATATTGTGGTAGAATAGTGCTATTCTGGTAGGTTAATTTTACACAATATCTTTTATGTGATAGTTTTATCATATTCTGGTGGTTCGGTCGTAATCTGATACATCGTAATATTGTTCTGTTGTGATAATATAGTTGTATGTTGGTATGATACTTTTTACACAAAATTTTCGATCTTGTAATTTTGTCATATTTTGGTAGTTCGGTCCTATTCTGGTATGTCGTAATATCGTTGTATTGTGGTAGAATGGTCTTATTTTGGTAAATTACCTTTTACACGAAATTTTCTATCTTGTATTTTTATCGGATTTTGGTTATTCGATCATATTCTAGTATATCGTAATATTGTTGTATTATGATAGAATCAACCTATTCTGGTAGGTTAGTTTTACACGATATCTTCTATGTGGTAATTTTATTGGATTCTAGTAGTTCAGTCATTATTTGGTATGTCATAACATTGTTCTATTGTGGTAGTATGTTCGTATTTTGATAGGTAACTTTTACACGATATTTTTGTTTGGTAATTTTGTTAGATTCTAGTAGTTTGGTCTTATTCTGGTATGTCGCAATATTGCTGTATTATGGCAGAATCGTCTTATTCTAGTAAGTATGTTTTACACGATATCTTCTATATGGTAATTTTATCGGATTCTTGTATTTTGATCATATTCTGGTTTGTCATAATATTGTTGTATTGTGGTAGAATGGACCTATTCTGGTAGGTAACTTTTACATATTTTTTTATCTTGTAATTTTGTTAGATTCTAGTAGAATCGTTGTATTATTGTATGTTAATTTTTCAAAAAATGTCGTAATATTATTCTACTACAGTTATATTTTGGTATTTTTTTTATCTCATTATGATAACAGTACAAAAATAAGTGATTTCTTGGATCATATCCTAATTTTAGGTCGCAAATACCCGAATGAAGTGAAGTTTTTCCCTGTTCAAGTTGATAATGACAGCACTTATCGGGTAAAGAAAATTAATATTGCTTTTTTTTTTAAATTACAAAAATACCATTAAGATAACTTATGATCTCATTTCTTAAAAAGATGAGGTCAATTTAGCTATTTGTTGAGATTATTTTTTTTATCTAGTGAGTTCGTGTAATTTTAAAAAAAAAAAATATGGTTATTTAACACCCCCCCAAAATCATTCTCGAAAGCTAATTCCATTTCGTCTTCCACCAATTTTCCCTGCACTGTGCAGTACCAGATCATTTTAAACTTAGCCGAACTCTCATTCCCTCAACAAAACAGAGACGCTTTTTCACAGCTACTGCTACTCCATAGCATGGCCACTGCGCCTCTTTACCTCCGGGGATTTCCCTCCTCCACCGTATCCACTTAAATGCCGTCGCGAAAATACTCCTCCCTCCATACCGCAGCTATTGTACCGCGTCGACCGAATCGACTCAGAGCTCGGAAGTGATTTCCTCTACAGATAAGGACAAGAACAAGAGCATCGAAACTGTGTGGTTGAGTACCAGAGAGCCTCCGAAGTATCACCGGTGGAATGATCCTGATTATAGGAAGTGGAGAGACAAGGAGGATGAGATTTTGAGAGATATTAGACCTGTCGTTTTGCGTGCCAAAGATGTTCTTCACTCTGACAAGTGAGTCTTTCTCTTCTTTCCATTTCTCGTCTCCATATTTATGATTTTTTTATAATAATTGTTTTATTTTTATTATTACCATGTTTGCCATCTCTGGAATCAGTGATAAATGAGAGGAAATTTGAAATGTAGAGAAAAACGGAATGGATTACAGTTCTTTCTTTATTTTTTCGGAATGCAGGAAATGAGGAGAGATTCTTTTGTTTCCTTGTTTAGTAATAATTCACAGCAAATCGAATCATAATCAGTTACTATAATCCAGAAAGAAAAAATTCATAACTGTACTCATCATATATGGCAATCATATATGGCAATCTGCTATAGTCATAGACTTGACACTGAATTTGGAAAGGAAAATCTTGTTTTGGTAAGTGATTGCTAATAGGCGATGCACTATGTTCCCGACATAGCATGAATAAGAAATATAGTTTCTTTTTCGACATATGGAAGTTTGTTTTATCGAATTTGTTTTCCTACCAACTATATAGACTTTTCTATTATGGATGGAACAAAGGTAAGCTATACCTAGATTATAACAAGATGGAGGTTCTTGAAAGGAATTTAGTTTCACGTGCTATCTCGAAAAAGTAATATAATATTTGGACATGAATTGTAATTAAAAATTGTCATTCTTATTGGCATATTGATGTTTACATTTGATGGAGACCAAATGGCTAGAACAAGTAGGTTCATAGTCTAAGACATTCTTTTTGGTGTAACTAAAATGTAAACTGTAAAGCCTTTTGTTTGGGTTAATTTTTGCTGATGCTGAGTACTTTTAAGTACACATATGAACTAGAGAAATATGATTTTGACGCTATTACAGTAGAATATGAGGATGCATATACTGCAATGTTGCATTTAAAGAATTTCCCCTGTGTTATGGTGATTAATAATTTTAAATTCCTCGGTTCTTTGTGTTCCAGATATATATTAGGGGACTTGCAATTCCAGGTTCTACTTGAAATTCATATTAATTATGTTGTAGTTCATCCTTGAGAAATAAAGCAAGAATTTCATTTCTTAGAAATTTACGATATTTAGTTAAATCAATATCAAATAAAATTTCCCAATGAGGATTAGCTCTCCCTCAAGAAATAGGTCATGTTGCTGTACCTTTTAGTATGGCACTCTTGTTACTCATGATATCTGCTATGGGTCTCGCCAAGTGCCATGGCTATGGCAGGCAGCTTGTGCATGGCCTAATGATGGATTTTTCATTGCAAGGCAGGCTGGGGGATTGAATTTGATGAAAATTGAATATATCTCTTGATTGTTGAAGCATAGATGCTAAGGCACTGGTGGAGCATAGTTTGAATAAAGTACTCTTGAAGCTTCCCTGAGTGATGTTATTGGAGGAAGCATACTAGCTAAAATAGTCACTAAGAACAGGAAATTTTATGAATTGATAACAAAAGTATGCAGGGATATGGGATTGAAGAATGCAAAGAGTTGAAGAGTTTTATTTATTTAGTTATTTATTTTTTTGGGATGAAAAATTGATTGAAGAGATTTCTTTTATACACCAGACCTTGAAATGCAAATCACAACCTAAATTTTCAGAAGTCCAATATGAATTGCTAAACATGACGAGGAGGTGTCCCTTCTATGGCAAAAGAAGGATCTGATTTTCATGTGTAACATTTAAGGTGAAAGAACTTACTTTTACAGATACTAGATGGTGGAAGAAGCAGTGGTGACCATAACAAACCAAAATAAATGATCATTTCAGTGAACAAGTTTTCACGGGAGAAGATGCATGACAGTGGCTTGAAGACCCACTTTAAATGCTTTGTTGGGATAGTATACAAAGCTTATCTGGCTGATGGAAATTAACTCATTCCTGATGATATTCTTCTTTGTTCAACACTGGTTATCGGCTGTTTAGTTAACCAAGTAATGACTTACTTTAAAGAATTTATTACATAGGAAAGTTTATAAGTACAAAGTGGTAATACACACCTATGCATCAATTCTTTGATTGCTTGCTCACTCTACATTACTTAGGCTGAAAATATGTGCTCTTTTTATAGCAAATTTATATGCGTTTACTGGCACTGCAACAATTCATTTTCTTTTAATGTCAACTTTATCCGTATGAACATAAGTATACCTGAAGCATTCGCAGCAGGAAACATTAGTTTATGCTTCCCGAAAGCATTATTGCCCAATTAATAGGATTCAAGTTGGTGAATACTTAAATAATTTTCATCTGTCAACAAGGAGACTGATTGACTTAAATTGAAGAGAATGGTGAAAAGCTGTTAATTTTAGATGGTTTGGCTACTGATTTTGCTCAATTTTACTTTGTTAACACCTTCAAAATGTTGTGCAAAGGATTATGGGGGAAGATTATTTGACGGTTAGAAAATGAAAAGAAAAGATAGGAAGTTGTATGGAGTTCTGTAAAGTGTAGATCTGTGGATGGGTCTAACGCTTTAGCTTAGAATCAATTCTGAAAATAATAGGTGAAAGATTTGCTCATTGAAATTTCATCATTCATACCAAGTTTTATTTGCAGTAAAAATAAGCTGGGATAAGTTCAAAAGTTTCTTTTGGTTATTTGACAAATTAAAAAAGGTTATTGAGCATCTTACTCAAACTATGATCATGCCAACATGGCTTTGGGTTTTTGTGTGATGCATTCTACTGTTATCATCCATAGTGTGAAAAAGGATGCCAAGGGGGAAGAGATTGGAATGATGGAGGTTTTATACATAGAGAAACCTAAAAAAGTTCATAACTTGTCTTTATACAGATGGAGAAACCTAATAAAATTCATTACTTTTCAAAATTCATTATGATGTAGTAGTAATGATCTAATTTGATAAATATTTTGATCTAATTTTCTAATCATGAATTGCCAAAAATTCCTCTAAATATGTTTGAGATACTCCAAATACTTTATTCTCATATGGAGGAAACTATTGATGTCTTTACCATAACTCTTGCTGATAAGTTTTATAAGTACATAAATGCCCCTTGATGAGATTTAAAACTATATGGACATCCCTTGTTAAATTATGTAAAGGTGGGTGTGCCTTGTTAAATTATGTAAAGGTGGGTGTGCCAGAGGGTTTTTAAGTGTGCATTAGAAAATGGAGGTTTGATGTGATTTTGAAACTTTATGAGAGTGCAGTGTAGTTGACTTAGAATATATTTCCTAATTTTAAAATTTTGTTAATTTTTTCTTCATATTTTGTTGTAATATTTAAATAAGTCAATTGGCATATATATGCATGTATAAATAAGTTAGATTTTCTAATTCATTTGAATCTAATGTTTTAAACTACAGTAGGATATCTACAAAGATTAGGTCAATCCCTTTGCAAAATGCAAGGGTATGGTTGCTTAAGTATATGTCATTCTGTCAAAGCTGCACTGGTCAAGTAGTACTGTGTGAACTCTTCACTATACCAAGACTACTTCATTCCCTGAATATGGATGCTTCCATCATAGGTGCAAATCCCTCGTTTTAAAATGTTCTCTTATTTCACATTGTAAAAGAAGCTATTATCGAATATGAAAAATCTTGTAGTAATATGATCAATATTGCTTTCCGCCTTGTGCAAAAAAAAAAAAATTTGCTCATTCACTTTGCTGAATGAAACAAAATTGGGATATCATAGCGATTATTAATGGAATAGAGCTGTAATTTTTGAGATTCCTATAGAATTACTTTTATGGGTTTAAATAGCAATTAGATGTCGTAATAGTTTTTGACATGAGTAATAAGACTAATTTTCTCAAAGTTGCATGGCCAAAGGAGCATTGTGTGATCTCTTCACTATATGAAGACTTCTTCATTACCTGAATATCTGATGCTTCCATCATAGATACAAATCCCTCATTTTAGAAAGTTCTCTCATTTCACCTTGTAAAGGAAGTTACAATCGAATATGAAAATCTTGTAGTAATGATCAACATTGCTTATTCATGATGCTATGCGAAAAAAAGTTGTCCATTCACTTTGTTGAACGAAATGATACTCCGATGTCATAGCTATTACCAACAGAATAGAGCTATGACTTTTGCAATGGAGAATCCTATGGAATTACTACTACATGTCTAAAATGCAATTAAATGCTGTAATAGTTTTTACAAATAACACTTTAATGGAATTATTATTATAGCAAAGTGAACTGACAGTCTATGTTCAAGCTTTATGTGGTCTAATTTACAAATGTAATGTAGTAAATTTTTGAGAAGTGATGGTCTGGCAGAGAAGGTCTCATGGGATTGGTGTCTGCAAAAATATTAAGTTCAATGAGACGTGTAACTTCACATGCTTCAATAGATGTTTAATAAAGTAAATGTTTTTTGTTGTGTTACCATTAAAATGTAATGTCAGATAGATCTGCATTGGATCATTATGGAAGGGCAAACAAGCTTTTTGCAATGCAAACCTGTGCTAGTTTTTAACTATAACATGCCCCCTGCCAAAATAAATAAATAAATAAAACTGTCTTGGTTCTTTCAGTAACACAGGGCATTTGAAATGTTAATATTCTTAGTTCCTGGTACTTTTAATGGTAATGACTTTGAGCATTGTCCTCACTCTCTCCCCACCACAACCAACAGCTACCCAGCAACCACCCTATCATTGTATATATACTGTACATATTATAGAGTTCTTCATAGGGTCAATTTACTCTTTTTTTCTTTTATGTATTGCTTTATCTTATATATAATCTTGTATTATACATTGTTTTTTAGATATTACTATCATCAATAAACACATTTTTTTTTTTCTATAACCAGTCATGGTATCAGACCCATTGGATCATAAATAAACCCTAATTTTTGGTTGTAATTCTTTTCCACATTTGGTTTCTTGTCTTTTATTTATTTATTTTTTGCTCTCTCTCTTACTCTTTGGCAATCTCTTTCTATTTGCTAGCATTGTCTTTCTCATCACTCTCATCCTTGGCAATCCTTACATCTCTTTCCTCATGGCAATAGTGGAATTCACATTATTTATTTCTTCTTTAGCAATCATCAACACCATTAACTCCTACTCTACTACTGAGCGCCTCACAATGAGGACCATCTCCAAATTGGTTGTCATCAATCCAACAACCATCTCTCTTCCCTAAAATGCTGCCACCGTCTTACCCTCATACACCACCAAACTCCATGTACTTGATTCAACCATCCACCCTCTTACGTCTCTCTAGTGTACTGGCTGACACTCCCCAACTCAACCACCATCACTAATCTAACCTACTCTTCTTCATCTCTCTATCCAAACCATTACCCTAATTCGACTTTCCTGTCTCACCTATCACTGTCTTCCTCTCAATCTCTTTTCCCTTGGTGGATCCCCATTCCTAATGCCATACATCATAACTCAAACACTTCACCTTGTATACACTCCCTTCATGCATTTACTCTATCTGCTCTCACACCTAACAGTGCCTGAATTTTCTTACCATTAGCCTCAAATTGGATGCTGATAATTATTAGCTGTGGACTTCTTAATAACATCTTTTCTCATCTTCATGGACCCTTATATATTTGTCGATGGATTAGTCATTACTCTACCCAAAGAGATCCTCCAAGCCTACCATTCATTACCCATACCAAATCTTGACTACATATATTGGCCTTGGATCAACCACATGGTTTGAACCTTCCTTCTTGTTACAATTTCTACCGACACAGGTTCTTGGAAAATTTCATGGCTTAGTAAATAGAATTAAAACAAAGGTTATTTGTTAATTGCTTGATTAGTTCTCCCATATCCGATTATCTCCGTGATCTATTCTGATAAGCTTGTCTCAATCAACAAACTCATCAGTTTGACTAGTGTTTTTTGCTATCCTCAGGGTACATCCAAATTGGTTCTTCCCATAAGCTATACCTCTAGTACTTCTTTGGCAACCTTTGTTAATGCTGATTGAGAGGGATGTTCTGATACTTGTGAGTTAACCACTGGTTATGTCATTTATTTGGGTCTTTATTTTATTTCCTAAAGATCTTAAAAGCAACTAAAGTGTCTTGTAGCTCTATTGAGGCAAAATATTGTGCTCTTACCTAGTGGTTGCCTAACTTGCTTGTGAACTTAGAGTCCCCATTCAATGTCCCATCATTTTTCGTTTGGAGAAGTCTACTTGTTAGCCAATTCCTTTCAACATGACCTTACTAAATATATAGATATTGATTATCGCTTTGTTCAAGAAATGGTATCGGTATATACCTATACAATCTTAGTGGATTGACATCTCTGCTAAGAATTATATGTTGACTAGAGCATCAAGAGCTTAAGGGGGCATATTATTATAAGGTAAATTACACTAGAAGTTATCAATATTAGAGGGTAAATTCATTTAAAGTATTAACATTTTGAGTAGTTAAAAAAAAGTGTAAACATTTTGTGAAGTCTATCAAATGAGTTATTAACGTTTTGTAAAGTTTATTTGAGGTATCAACGTTTGAATTGATTTTCTATTAAGTCTCTTTAATTTTCCATTGGGACAATGTTACGGTTGCTACTTGAAATTTGTCCAAATTTTCAGTTAACTACCTTAACTTTGATTTAATCAATCTTGCTCAACTTTTCGCTGTAAAAAATACTACCTCATTAAATTCTGTTAACTCTTGTCTATTTAGTTGGCACGAATGACCATAGCGGGGACTGAGTCAACTCAGTTTTGGTTTGGGTGTTTGATTCCGAGATGGCGATATTAAAGATGCCTAGTGTGGATGTTCGGTGGAGAGGAGTCCATGTGTTTCAATGGAGGTTTGATGAGTGGAGTTGATTAGATATGGGAGGTGCGGAGGATTTGGTTTTGATGAGTCGATGTTGCGGTGACTGATTGTATCAGGTTAGGGGGAGAAAGCTCAATGGAGGTTGAACATAAAGACTTGGTGTTGGGTTTGGTTGGTAGTGATAGGGATTGACGAGCTAGTGGTTTGCTTCCGGTAGTGTGAGTGGGTTTGGTTTAGCAGTAGTGGATGCTGTGGTGTGAGTTGCCACATGGACATCCGCATCTATTGAAGGTCGGCAATGGCGGCCAGTCTGGTGTTTAGTGTGACTTAACGGTTGGATATAGCTCGGGATGTTTAGAGAGAGAAGTGAAGGTAGGAGAGGGGGGTTCAAAGAAGAAGGAGCAGGAGTAGGACACTTGTAAATTATTTTAGAGAGAGAAGCTCGGGATGTTTAGAGAGAGAAGTGAAGGGAGGAGAGGGAGGGGTTCAAAGAAGAAGGAGGAGCAGGAGTAGGACACTTGTAAATTATTTTAGGGCCACTGACACATGCCAAGATGCCATTGGTCACTCAAGCTAGCCGAGTTAACAGAGGTAACGAAGTTAGATGAGATAGTGTTTATGATGACGAAAAGTTGATTTAGGTAGTAAATTGACTAAATGAAAGTTCAGATAATGTTCGTGACATTGTCCCTTTTCCATTAATGGTTAATGTTGATATCTTATTTGACTTACTTTGTCAAACATTGATACCTTAAATGAACTTACACCTTAATTGTTGATATCTCTTTTTAATTACTCAAAATGTTGATATCTTATTTAAATGAATGTATGTACAAATTTGATACTTCTGATCTAATTTACCCTATTGTTATATATATATATATAATCGTACATTATGATAAAGTTCTTTTATATGGTCATTTTTTTTTTTGTGTAGCTAAACCTTGATAAATTAATAATCTCAATTATATAATAATTTTTTTGGTCCCAACTTGGGCCACTATATGAAATTAATAATCTTACTAAAGGCATAAAATAATAATTTATAAAGAAATTCTTAAGGCCTAATGGAAATATAAATTAATAATTCATACAATATATAAAAAATTTCATATAAAGTTCATAATAAAGTTTTTTCAAACTATTTCTATTCTTTTAAAATTTTACTCTTGCTAACTATAAATCTAAAATTTTAATAAACTTTGTATTCTATTTCATTGAAATATTTATTTACCCTTTATCTTTTAAAGTATCAACTTGAAAAACTCTTTTTTCTGTGTACCAATCTATTCTAATTTTCAAGATTTACTGCAACTTTATAGTTTTTTATCTTATAAAATTTATTATTTCATTTTATATTTGTGCATTATAACTTTTGAATCTTTATATATATATACACACACACACTGTATGTATTTTCTTCATATTTATTTTTAGTTTTTATTGACAAGTTAATATAAATTTTGGAAAAAAAAATATTAAAAAATATAAAAAATCTTTGTAAATTAATAAATATTCATTTATTGATAAATTAATACTCTCTATAAAATAATATGTTTTAGGGATAAAACCTCTTTTGGTACCTAAACCTTGACAAAGTGGACAATTAGGCATCTGAACTTTCAAGGAAATCAATTTCTTACCTAGCCAAACTTTTTGTGCCTCTTTTCATTAGCCATTCAATCATTGTCTGATACGTGTTCATTATTTCAAGAGGCAATAAATTGTAAGATAGGAAAAAAGGGCACAAAATGTTTGATGAGATATGGAATTGGTCTTCTTGAAAGTTTATACACCTAATTGTCTACTTGGTCAAAGTTAAGTACCAAAAGCGTCTTTTTTCCTCTCTTTTATTGGTCCTAACAGTATTTTTTTATCAAGGTTTTACTGTATATATAATTATTATACGTATTGCTTTATCTCATATACAATCCTATACCGTACATTGTAATCTTTGAATTAGTATCATCAATAAAACATATCTTTTGTATAATCGTCTACACCCCACCATGATGCTTTCCTAAAACCATGGAACGGGGCTCCCACCTAACTTCTATGGCACAGCCACCTTTCCTGCTCTAATGATGTCAAGTTAGTCAATATATAGTGGTGTGGGGACCATTACAAGCCAACTTTACATATTTGTGATTTTTTTTTTTTTTTTGAAAATTTTTTCCTTGGTTTAGATAAGATTTGCTTGCTAAGTGAAGAAGCATGCCCATAGTAGGGGAGTAATTGAATTGAGACATCGTAGAGTTTGATGCACTTGAAGGGGCATGTTACGAACTCAAATTCGAATTGATTAAACTCTTTTAGGCTTGTTTTATGCTTTCGTTCATTAAGAGGGAGAGAGTTATGAGGGAAGGATTTTGAAGTTTGCCCTTGAACTTTATTGTAGATAAATATTTAGGGGCAAATTTGGTGTTCATGAAAATATCATGCTACTTAATTGCTATAAAAACTTTACCTTAATTTTCTAATCCTTGCACATCCAATCAAGAGGAATAAAAAAAAATAAAAAAAAAAAAGCGGAAAAAAGGACTCTTTTCTTTTCCTTATCTCCACCTTCATATTCTTTTGTTCACTTGCCATCATGCATTATACTGAACCAAGCAGTGTGTTATAACTTCTGATGGAATGTAGCTTTCTTTAGGCTGTCTGCTAAGGAGCTTCAGCTTTAGCTTATTTTAACTGACTTTAGTCTAATTGAATGCAAGTGAATAATGAGCTGAAATTGAGTCCACATCAAGTCACTTGATTCATTTATAGCCTATCTTTACATGGACTATTTTTCATGGTAACAATGTTTAATACTGGAATTTACCCAAAAAAGTTCAGCAAAATTACTGAGAAGTTTACCCATTAGTTTTAGGTTTCATATGGATTTACAATAGTGGAGAGACTAAGATGCTTTGTATTGTGAATGACATGACTTCCCCTTCTCCCTGTACTGTTGCCAGGTATCTGGATGGAGAACGCCTTTCCACTGATGACGAGAAATTTGTAGTTGAAAAGCTTCTTGCTTATCATCCACATTCTGAGGACAAAATTGGTTGTGGACTGGATTGCATTATGGTAAGGTCCCTTGCTTTTGCCACTGTTTGTGTTTTTCCTGACTTAATATTTGCAAGTCATGAAAGTAGAAGAGCATTGCCCATTTTTCTGGTAATTAGTTTTGCAGTAGTCATGGTATTCCTGCACCGTGGGAGACCAATTATCAATCTTCTGCCTCATAAAGGTGTTTAACACGTTCTCTTTTGCTGATTTTGAATGTTGGTTATTATAGACCATTTGTATCAAGCTAACTAGTGATCAGATTTACATCGTCATCATCATCCTTTGCTTGCTTGGTTCTAATGATTAAATTTTCAGTATTTGTAATGTATTAGTTTCATGCCACTGTAGAATATTGGAAACTTAGAGCCAGTGATTTCTCTTTTCCTATTTTCTTTGTATTACTTTTTATCCATCTTCTCTTTCTTACCATCCATCTCCTTTCTATGTTTTAATTCTCTATTATATAGGCTCAATTGACCATTTAAATATTCTTAAAGAGTAGATTGAATATTGACCATAAAGTCAAAAACTAAAATTGCAAATATTTCTAACAACCATTATAATAGCGAATATTTTTAGTGACAAAAATGGAACAGCCATGGGCGGGAGCAAATTTTTCCATATGTTTATCACTAACCCACAAGTCATGGCTTCCACATTAGGTGAAGCACTACACTTAGAATAGGTTATGTGATTCACCTTGTTAGAATATTAAATATGTTAGGGTAAGGGTATTTATGTATCTTCATATTAACAATATATATAAAATACCGTGATGGGGTTTATAAAACCCTAACACCTTTTCACCAAAATAACATGGTATCAGAGCCTCCTTTGCCGTAATCGAAATCCTAAATATCCAAAATTGAAAGCCTTTCATCGAAGGTAGTTTGCAGAACTCTTCGAAGTTTCTTTTGCCGACCAATCAGTAGCTGATTGTTATTATAGTACTTTCTTCCTCAATCGATCATCGTTCTAAATTAAATAAAGATAAAATCTTTTCATCTAGGTCTTTAGGTTTCGTTGTAAAATCTGACCCCCCAAACCCCCCCCCCCCCCCCCCCCCCCAAAAAAAAAAAAAAATGAAAAACTCTATGGAGATGAAATCCTAACGATTCTAATTGGAGCGAGCTTTATGCATTTATGTTTGCATATTCCCGTCTTGGATTGTGACCCGAACCGGGTAGTTTATATATTGGAGCATCTTTGAACTCTTCGACATCACCATTTTGGAAAATGGTGATTTAGAATTGTGTTGAAGGGTTTTGACTCTAGGTTTGGAGTGTGATTTGACATCGACATGTTGGAAAATGGTGATTTGGAATTTTGTTGAAGGGTTTTGACTCTAGGGTTTGGAGTATGTTTTGAAGAACACAGAGAGAAGAAAGAGAATGAGCATGATCAGGGCTTGTGACATGAATATGGATGGATAGCTTGGTTTTCAAGAGAAAACTCAATCTGGTATAGTCATTTTGTCAAGAAAAGAATACGATACACTCTTAAGATTTCAATATATTTCACAATAGTCTACTTCCCTATCTTTAGTTTAGTCAGTTTACTGTCTTACTCAAGGTTCTCTAAAGTCTTGGGTAGTTGATTCAGGAGCTACTGATCATATGTCAGGTACACTTGATTGTTTTTCTCAAATTACACACTCTTTCACTTTGCCAAATGTCCCTCTTGCCAATGGATCCATTTCACCTATAAGCGGTATTGGCACAGCTACACCTGTTACATCTTTTCCTTAAAATCAGTTTTATACATACCTCAATTACCTTTTAACTATCTGTTGGTAAACTCACCGGTAACTAAGATAACTTCAATATGCCTTCTGATTTCTCTTGTTGCCATTCATCATCGGCCTCTACATCAACTAGATATTGAAAATGCTTTTCTCCATGGTGATCTTGAAGAAAAAGTGTATATGGAACAACCACTAGGTTTTGTTGTTCAGGGGGAGATGAGATTAGTTTCGGCCTTAAACAATTTCCACGTGCTTAGTTTGGTAGATTTAGTTCAGTTGTGATGGAATTTGACCTTTCTAGATTGAATTCAGATCATTTGATATATGGTAAGAAAATTATACTGGTTGCGTATGTTGATGACATTGTGATTTTAGGAGATGACCATAAGGGGATTAAGAAACTGAAGGATTTTCTGCACTAAAAATTTCAAACTAAGGACATGGGTAATTTGAAGTATTTTCTTGGAATTGAAGTTTTTCGATCTAAACAAGGTATGTATCTGTCTCAATGGAAATATGTGCTTGACTTACTATCTGAAACTGGTTTAATCGGAGCAAAACCAATTGATTCTCCTATGGATCCTAATGTTAAGCTCTTGCCTAATGAAGGAGATGTCTTATATGACTCAGAGAGGTACAGAAGGTTAGTTGGTAAACTTAATTATCTTATTGTAACACGACCTGATATATCATTTGCAGTCAGTGTAGTGAGTCAATTCATGAGCTTACCTCTCACAAGTCATTGAAATGCTATGATTCGCATTTTGCCTTACCTTCAAGGATCTCCAGGTTGAGGCATTTTGTACAAAGATTATGGTCATGTGCATGTTATTGGATATACAAATGCTGATTGGGTTGGTTCATCATTAGATAGAAGATCAACCACGAGATATTGTGTCTTTTTAGTGGTATTCTTATCTCATGGAAAAGTAAGAAGCAAACTGTAGTAGCAAGATTAAGTGCAGAAGCTAAATATAGAGCAATGGTATTCACAACCTGTGAGTTACTCTGGTTTAAGTAGTTGTTAAAAGGATTCGGTTTTCCATAGTCACAACCAATGAAACTAATATGTGATAATCAAGCCGCTCTACACATAGCATCAACCTAGTGTTTCTTGAACAAACAAAACATATTGAAATTGATTATCGCTTTGTTTGTGAAAAGTTGTTGAATAAAGAGATTGATATAACCTATGTGAGATCAGAAGATCAACTTGCCTACTTATTTACTAAGTCTCTTTGAGGAGTTCAAGCGGATTATATTTGTAACAAGTTAGGAGCACATGCTATATATGCTCTAGCTTGAGGGAGGAGTGTTAGAATATTGTAAGGGTATTTATGTATTTTTATGTTAACAATATATATAAAATACCGTAATGGGGTTTATAAAAACCTCACACCTTTTCACCGAAATATCACACCTAAATTATATGTTGGTTCATAGCCTTTGACTTGCTGCTTTAATAGAAGTGCAGTAATAACATGCTGACACATGAGGTCTGTGACCTGATGGAAAGGATGGAATACATGTTTTTCTGGTGAATTATGTCGCTTATTCATACGAGGGTGTACTCAATTTCATTGCGAAATGAAAGCCTGTATCTAATTAAATCTTGACATCTACTACATGCCAGAGGATTTGTGAAGCAAGGGGTTCTTCCTTTCAAAGGTGAATTATTTTGCCTTACAAATAAACCAGTGATTATAAATTTTTTGAAAAATATAAGCAGTCATACAGTTTTAGTAATCTTTGGGGGTTATAAACCAAGATTGGGCCAAGTTTGTTTATATTCTAACACAGGAAAGAGCATAGCAATAGGTTCCATGATATTCTTTATACCCAGTTTTGATCTGACTTTAGAGAAAGAACTGAGCAAGATTTTATATTAATTCAACTGTCACTTGCCACATCACAATAGGTGCAAGGAGCTCTTATGGTACGATCAATATAGTATCATAGCTTTATTACAGTGCTAAGGCTCCGCTGAACTAATGATATTTCCCATCTTTTGTAGCAATACTGACTCTTGTTGACCTCCTACTAGTAATGTCATTTTTCCTTCCATTTTCATGATAAGGAAGAAATTAAACAGGTGCAGCGATTCCACCATAACTTTGAGGGTAGCTTCCTCGTCAAGGCCGGGGCTGGGGTGGGGGTGGCGAGAGGAGGGGGGTGGGGATATGGGGGGGTGGGGATATGGGGTGGGTGGGTTTGGGGTTTGGGTAGCGATTCCATCATAACTTTGAGGGTAGCTTCCTCGTCGAGGGGCTTTGTGCCTGCAAGCTAGCTCTTTGCTTCATCGGTGTCTTAATGATTCACGCAAAACTCTTTGTTATCACTGCTTGCATGTGTGTGGATGAAGGAGTGGTTTCCACCGAGATGACCCAGTTCAACAGCAAAGAAGTTGTACAACTGAACTTCATTTGGAACGTTTTATGACTCCTTCATGGGGGCTTCACCTCGTGCAGATAATTCACAGAATTCTTTTCTTCTGTAGAATGGAAAATACTGCTAAAAGCTATTGAGGATGAGAGTTGGGCTTTGATATTCTTTTATGCCAGTATACTTGATGATTTACTCGACAATAGTCCTTATGCTTTATTTTTTATGTGGCACTAATTGTGCTTCCAGTACCTCCAGTAATTTTAATTGTTTGTCATTTAATTTATGTGGGTAAATTTCTGACAATACATAAACCCTACCCACTTACTCAAAAATTCTACACTCTGCCAGAGAGGGTTTGAGGAGACATCCCCACAGTGGTTTGATGACACCATTTAAATATATTCTTTTGAATCTCCTTATGAAGAACAGGGAATGAACTGATGATGCGTTGAAAATATGAGGAGTCAGGTTTTTTCATTTAGTGGGTGGAAACTTCAAATCAACTACTATGTTAACTTTTCAGTCCTGTCTTTGACTGTCTTACATGCTTGAAAAATAATAACATTTCAGCAATATTGTCCTGTCTTCTTGCTTTTTCCTCCAAATAGGAGAAAGCACGCATGTACAAATGGTTGTTTTTGCCATCAGCTTTTGATGTTACCCACTTCACATGCAAAATTGGTTGTCTCATGGTGGGTGGACCATAAAGAGGTTCTGTTGCAGGCAACTTAGTCAAAACTTTTTTTTTTTTTTTTCACCTTGTCCTTGTAGTTATGTATTAACAATATTCACCCCCCCCCTAGAGCTTGTCCCTTTCACTATGCTACTTTTTTGAGCGTGGAACTAAAGTGATTTCAGTTAACAGAACCTAAACCGTTGTTTTACATTATAAACTTGTTGTGACTGGCTAAATATGCTTGATTTTCGATGCTGCTGTTTTTGAGAATACCTTGGTCTTATATTTCCTAGAAATTTATCATAAGATCTTTTTTGGGTGATTCTTTTTGGTGATGAAAGATACCTGTATGATTTCGATTACGAAAACTGCATAAGACTAATACATTTTTCCTTCTTTTGTGTTGTAATATGAGTTTTTCTTTTTCTGCCTGAAGGTTGATCGACATCCTCGATTCAGACGGTCAAGGTGTCTGTTTGTTGTGAGGACTGATGGAGGATGGATTGACTTTTCCTATCAAAAGTGCCTTCGGGCATATATTAGATCAAAATACCCATCTCATGCTGAAAGATTTATTAAGGAACATTTGAAACGAGGTGGCGGTTGATGTAGGCGAGTTGGATATCATATCCAATTCCAAATGCAATTTTGGGGTCGCCTGAGAGAGATTAAAGCTGTTCATTATGTACGAGATAATTGGTCAATTAGCCTCTTAATTAGAAGCCAAAGTGTAAATGAACAATATATATCTCAAGTCTCATTAGTCGACAGAGTAGATACTGCTTGACTACTTATAAGTATTTCCTTATGGTGGGAGAGGAAATTGATTGAAAGTGACCGGATTGTGACTTGCCAGTCGTCCTTTCACTGGCTTTCATGACAATGTCTGGCCAAGATTAATTGAGGTACCGACTCTTTTTGTCCAGACAAGCATTGTTTTGTATTAGTTGGCAGCAATTTTGAAGCTGTGAGTTTGTAGTGAACAGTTGACATAGGCTAAATCCTACTGCTTCTGTTAGTAAGATGTCAATGGAGATTAAATTATTGTTCTTTTTTTTTACTGTTACTGGGTTACTCCATTCCAATGTCACAGCATTGTGCTCGTTGTACATACGTTGTTGTAGCTTAAATTAGGCAACTATTGAAAACCTCTTTTCTTTTCCGTTAAAGAGAAAAAAAAAAAATTAAGAGTTTAGTGCGATGAGCTTTTGACCAAGTGGCTCTACGCATCCAAATGTGTGTTTTGTAGCCCAGCATGTGTATATGTGCATTACACTTTGTATTCTATTATCATTAGATCAATAATACAAATTATTCATCGGAATATGGTATTAGCGTAGGCTGTAACTTTTGACTATTTGTATCCTTATTTCAACCCCATTTAATTAGGACTTCAATTACAGTCTCGGCCTAGGTGTTGTATAATAATATAATAGCCTAAGTCATAGTTACAAGTTTGTATTATTTGTTTTATTGACTCATCAATCTGTCTCAAGGACTGTAGATAGGCAAAATCTTTCTTTAACATCCAGCTAGCGTCCTATTTATTTTATCCCATGAAGTTGCATTCAATTCAATCTCTTTAGTCTTTTCACGTAAATTGTTTCTAGAGAAATCTTGTGTTCTCATCTGTCTTCCTCACTCGTTGGTTGATCGTACTATCTGAGTTTGATATGAAATACGTTAGTAGAAAGGTTCTTAGCTAATTCAGCAATAGGTCATTCAAGCCAAGGTCTCCTTCGCTTCTATTAGTCCTTGTTGTATTGGTCAGTCCACTCTTCTTCCATTCTAGCAATTGTTCCAACAAATTTAGAAAACCTTTAGATTTAATTAATTTTGATTTATGGCAATTTCTATTTAAATTATATTGATGATTGTGACATATATTCATTGAATCTTCTATTGCATGATAAAAATAAAGTTGCATCTCATTTTCAATATTTTAAATCTTTAGTTAAAAACTCCTTCTCCAATCATATTGAAATTTTTCATAATGTCGGAGGTGGTGAATTTGTAAATTGGGTCTCATTATTTTCCTTTGCAATCATGATGCCTTGGGTTAGTTTGTTCTTATGCTTCCTAATAAAATGGGATTGTTAAGCATATACATGACTATATTATTTGATTTAATACTTACCATGTAGCTTCACACTAATCTTTGACCCTCCTTTGAGTCAATGCTACCCTTTCTGCATCCTAATACGAAATGTGGCTAATAAACTTGTGAAATTGCACATTCATCTCTATTGAAATGACTCAAATTTGTGCATAAAAGATGTGCTTAAGTAAGACACTAATGTAAAATGAGAAAATAAAAAGACATGTTTGAGTATCTCTAGGATGAATCTTGATTAAAAAATCAAATGAATGCATGTTTTTGGATCAATTTTGTTTGATCGATTTGAAAGGATCAATAACTATGCTTTAATTAGCAAACATGTTATTCACTTGCTCTTAGCTATTTAACTTTTCATGGATTGTGACATTTCAAAGGGTGATTTGAATGAATCTAGCTTATTTTGTATTTGAAAGTTTTTAGTAACTTCAAAAACACAAATGATCAATTCTTTGGAGAGCTATTATACTGATCCTCATATGAAATTTCTTTGGTAGTAGTAAAATATGAAGAAAATGAGATTGAAAGAAATACAATATGCTAGGGATATACAAATAGATTGAGTCACTAATGTGATAGAAAAATGCAACAGAAAATAAAGAGAGCTCAAAAGCCGAGTACCAGCAACTTCAATCGAAGTCACTTCGATCCAATGTTGAAGAATTTTCAAACTTAAATAACTCACTACAGCTAAAAAAATATTGTGGTTGAGCTTGAGAACCCCTTGCTTGAGGACTTCAAAAGGTCAAGTTGCTAAGATGACAAAATGACTAAACTAAAATGCAAGCAATGGAGACCAAGCCGTACATGATTGGTTTTACAAAATACTGCAAAAAAATTCAAGTGGAGAACCATATTGCCATAATGCAAGTAACTTGAATTGTGACAGCGACCTTCTTACCTATTTTGTCAATGTATTGATTGGCTGCTATTAGGCAACCAAAAATTGAGTAGATCAATGCTCCTCTAGCATTTTGATCTGCACACGGAAGTTTGAGTTGTTTACGAAGTAATAGCAACAATGCCAACTTTGAGCTATTTGTATGATTCCAAGCGACAGGTGAGGACTTCCTAAGCTATTGACTAGAATTAAAGCAACTAAAGCAATTCAATCACGTAGTGTTTGGATGGCATGAATGGAATTGATATTTAGGTTTTAGTACTGTAGAATAGCTATGTCTTCGTTTGATTTGTAAAAAGTTCCACTATAAGGAATGTTTAACATGTGATGTGGAATTGATAAGGAAATTCTATTCCTTCCCTTCACCAAAAGAATTGCTCTTCTTTATGAAAAGTATCTTCTTTTCCAAAAATACCTTTAATCATAAAATAAAGAAATTATTACTCCTTTCTGGCCTTATTCCATTCAAAAGAACCAAACATTATTTTAGAAATTGAAAAGTTTTAGCCAATTACAGATCAGATTTAAATCTCTACGAATGCCAAGCATAATTGTCCTTGAGTACCCTTGCTCTCAATTGTAATACCTATGAAGAAGCACAAGCCACTGTCCGAGCTCCTACATGACTTAGACATGATAGGCTAATAATCAAACTTTTACAAATGGCTTCTGACTTGACAAGCTTATAGCCAAGTTTGATAGAGACATTTGAGTTGACCAAACATAAACAAAACATTTGAGCCAATTCGATTGTAGAAAGTTTGTCAAGTCACTCATATTTTCTATTTTATGAGATTCATTAAATTGTAGCGTAAAAGAAAAAAAAAATAGTAATTGTTGTTTTGCTTTGTGTAGGTTAGAACAACTCAATTTACAAGTGTGAGAATTTGAGTGCTAAATAGAGCGGTAGATGTTGAAAATTAACTATGGTTGAGTTGAACTCAAGTTCTACTAATCTAAAGTACATGAGTGAGAGGCCGAGTCGATTTATTTTGAGTTTGACTCCGAGCTGATATTATTAGGAAGATCATACCAAGTTAGGCATGCTAAGCTAACCATATAAGATCAACTAAGGCAACATTTGATTTTATCTCTTTTGTTATTTTTAGTATCAAGACTAACTTGTCAGGGCCTAATTTTGTATTTTTTAGATATTTTTTTTTGCATTTTGACTTAAGGTCCACTCTAATGTCATACACTCAACCACACACTATTTGTTCTTATATCTTGCTCTTTACACAGTACACATTAACTATCTTTTCTATATTATATTATCCATTCCACCATCAAATATAATACACCATTCTAGACATTAGATGCACACTCACCCTTCACCTAACTCTCCATAGAATATTCACTCTTCACCTTATACAGATACCACACTATCCATATATCCATATATCCATACACATATCCATCTCCATCTACATCACTATCGATACTATCTATTGTTGATTTTCATGATGGAGTTAGATGTTAAGGATTCAAGAAGAGATTCTTGTTAGTTTTAGGTATATTCTTCTCCTTTATTATGTGCAAATGATTGTGCTCAGGTTAATGTTATTAATGAAATTATGTTTTAATATGAGCTAAAGTGTTTTAGTGGAATTGTGTAATAGGTTGATAGATTTCTTAATTTGTTAAGTTGTTTTTATAATGAGTTTTGTGAAATTGTAATTTTGATTAATCCTATTTTAATGTTCATAAGATTATCAATTTATGAATATCTTATGAATTAGGATTTGAGATACTTGAGAGGGATTAAAGAACCTGATTAAAAAAGGAAATAGGATCTCGAAATTAATATAGACACGTGCGCTTTTGGTTTAAATCCTTAAACTCAATCTCTTAATGCAATTGAAATTGTGGTATAAACATGAATACATGTTTGAACCATGAGTTCAATTAGAGTAACATGATTTGTGAGAGGAATGTGTTATTTACCTATTGATTGTAGATGAATTACTTAAAAGTGATATTTATGCTATCATTAGAATTTTGTGACTCAAGAGGAAAGCAAGTTCTTACGAGCTTAATTAATATCATTGAAGGAGTTTCCTATAGTAATTTTTATGTTTGTGTAGTTTTTAGTTGCTTAAGTGAAAATTGCAGTATTAGTCTTAGTTAGTAAATTGTGATCCAAAAAATCCCAAAATTAGATTTGGAATACTATGATTTAGAATTAACTTGATTTTCCTTGAGAAGCAAAGAATGATCTTGGTTTCTCACGTGATACTACTTGTATGAACGACACACTTGTCGTTGCGAGTCTCTATAGTGATTTTTTATAAAAGAAAAGTGCAAGTAGTTTAAAATTTTTTGAAAATTCCTGACATATTGAGTAATGCTTCAATAGTAAAACCAAGTAGTAATGGTATACAAGAGGTGCTCCACTAAAATTTTTTTCTTTATAGGATATATTCTCCACTATTTAGCATATGTTAAAAATTAAAGGGATGTGTCCTATGTAATATTGATCCATCTCATTCTATGAATGGAGAATGTCATGAATAGTACATAAACTTTGGCAAAACATATAATTAGATACTTGAACTTTAAAATTGATCAATTTAATACCTAAACTTTCAAGTTGATTAACTTAGTACTTAAAAACTTTAAAATTGTTCAATTTAGTATCTAAAAGAACTTGATGGAGGTACTATAGACATGCATGAAAAGTTAATTTAAGTATTAAATTAATCAATTTAAAAGATCAGATACTAAATTAATCAATTTCAAACTTCAAGTTCCTAATCGTATATTTTTTCAAAGTTTAAGTAACGTTCTTAACATTAACCCTTCTATAAATAACCTTATAGTATGCAAGATCAGAGCATCTCATTTCATAGGAACTAAGATGATTGGATCCTCCCATACTACACATTGACTAGACTAATAATCTCAGTAATTAAGACATATAAACTCTCTCATACTTTCATTATGTGGTTGTTGCTATTTCCTCACTTAAATCCTTCATTAATTTAAGTATATCAGATCCTCCCTCACTACACATTGATTAGACTATTGATCTATAGTGCTAGAGTATTACTAAGTGAAGCTTAAGTGACTCTGACAAAAATATTTGGTGTCTATTCTATATGATACAAACGCTAGTAGGTTTATTATTGATATGACAAACACATAGAACACTAGTAAAAGCCATTGGCATGTATAAGCCATTAAACAACCTAACAATGAAAAGAAACCTAAGATGGTAAACAAACATAAATTTTTAGAGAAACTTCATGTCATGAAATAATGCTTTAGCATATTTAAAGAAGGCAACCACCACATTTACATGGAGATCGTGACTAGTTGGAGCATAATGATGGACAATCCCTCAACAAAAATATGGTCATGACTCTCGGTCATCCCACTACCCACCCGCCTTCATGAGGGTAAAATAACCCCACTTTCTCACTAAGTAGATACATTACCAATAGTGTTGATGTAATCCTTGAAAATGTTCACACTAGTATACAATAATAGAATGGAAAATTTGAATTAGATAGTAAATTTAGGATCCTATAAAAATCTTAGAATGGATCTATGAGTAGTAATGAACTTATTTATAGCTTAAAAACCTGAATAGAAATTTCTTTGACTCTAATTGATGTTAAAGACAAGATTTTGTATCTTGAGCCAATAACTCAAGGTGTAATTAAAAGAAGCTCTAAATTGAAACATAATAAAAGACAATCCCTTTAGAACCTGTTGGTTATAAAACAATAACAAAAAAATGAACTGCTAGGATTATAAATACGCAATGAAAATGAAAACAGATCCATAATTAATAATCTATACTTCAAATAAAGTTTGGGATCGTACCATTGTTCTAGTTAGAAAATTTGGAGTCTATAGGTACTAAAACCCTAATTGGATTTACTGGGCCTACAAAACCCTAATCGCGTAAGGTAAAACTTAACAATACTCAATTGTTTAAACTTTAAACTCAAAATTTGAACTCATAGATAATCTAAAGATTTGTAGAAACTTTAGATAAGGTTTTAGAGATAAAACCCCTATATAGATGATATGTGAACACGTGTATAACTTGATAAATTACTTGAAAATTTAGTTATTTCATAAAACAACTGTAACCTTAATTTAACTATACAATATACGGTGGAAATCAAGCTTGGAATATCGACTGCTTATTATTAGAGAATCCAACACCACTTGCCCTATAATTTGGGTTACATTATTCCTAAAAGTCAAATGATAAGGACACTTGAACGAATGAAAAGACTCAAAGTAACCTATGTAATTAATGAACAAATTACAAGCTTCAACAACTTGCTCAACTAGTTCAAATCCTTCCCAAATTTTCGTGAGTTGCAGCTATATAAAGAAGACCACGATTCTTCAAATTGCTGCACCTCTTCTCCTCATGTATGACCATAAGAATTCTAGCTGTAACTCAAGCTCACAACTTTAACAAGTTAACTCATCCATGCTCTAATAAAAACTCCTCAAATGGACACATAAGTAGAAGAATGTTGACTTGAAAATCTGCAATTCAAACACACACACAATCTGAATTTTTAAAGCTCCAAAAATTGCAGACTGGAATGAAGATTTCTCTAAGCAACCATCACTTCTAAACATTCCCACTTGCACTACAATTACAACTCATGTATGGCTTGTATAAATAAGTTTTATTAGCTTAACAACGAACTCATTTATTTCCCCATCAACTTGAATCGTAAATCAGACAAACAGCAAAACAAACAACTTTTTTTTTTTTCTCTCCACAAATAGCAGCCAAAAACATAGCAAATAGCCCCTATTTTTCCTAAACACCACCGTGAGAATCTCGCATGGAAATCAAACCAAAACACAAACTAAACACTCCTTCATTGTCCTTGTAACCATGAAGCCACTACTAGCAAGACTAATACAATATAATAAATCAATACTTTTCCTCACCAATATGAAATCGTGAACCATCAAAGACTCATACCCACACAACAAAGAATAAAAACAAAACTCTAGGAATCCCAGTCTAAAGGTAAGTATTATCATTAACATATTACTTTAAATATCACATTCAACAACTTATTTTCCCACTACCATATGTAGGTCACGGTTCTTATCATAAGGGGGAGTTATCACCTTCTTCTATAACTAATTAAGGTAAACTCTAATCTAACTTCAAATCTAAATTGCTATCATGCTTAGAAGCAATACGGAATCCATGTATAATGTTGATCATATACTCTTAGAATTCGGCCATATCTTGTTAAATTAGATGCCAGCTTTACTCTTTTATCCTCTTAAACCATTCATGTCTTACACTAGGAATACATCTTGGTTAGAGAATAATAACATGAGGAAGATGAACTTGAATACCAAGGCACTAAGAACTTATAATGTTTAGCATGTCTAAGGAGGAGACTAACTTGTATGAGCAATGATCTAACCTAGGTTGTAATTATAAAAATAAGATCCTAAGGTGATTCAAGAAGCAAAAATTTAACTAACAAAACTCTAGAAGTTCTTAAGCTAATAATTGACTCCATGAAGATTCATGAGTTATCAATCTAGTTTCATATTATAACCTCCCTTATATATGGTAAAACATGACTATAACATGATCTATAAGAAAAATTTAGCTAGCAAGACTTTTAGGAATCACATAGTGATTTTCGGCCTATGGTTGGATAATAGAGTATACTATATATTAAAGGGTTTAAACACAATATAATGTAAGGAAAAAAAAAACTAGATGCATGAAAATCAACCTTGAATCCTAAATACTACAAGTCATGGTTCAAATAGTACACTTAAATAAGATGTAAGGATAATACACAAATGATATCAAATTAGCCTTATGAGTAAATAAAAACTAAAATGAGACCCTATAAATGATAGAAACTTTAATTAATGAAGACAGATAAGGTTGACAAATGGAAAAAAATGATAAATCAGGATTCGCTTTCAATACAAGCACTAAAGAATATAGAACCCGAATAAGATTTTATTAGCAAATCTAAGAAAATTCACTTTGAGCATAAATATGAGTGTCAATCAAAATCAAGAGAAAAAAAATGAAAATAAATAGTAAATAATAAGTATCCATTACTACAGGATCATTACCTTAAAGGACTAACACAAGTAATAGAAATTGAATCAAGTACTAATGTAGGGCACTTAGGCACCCATAGGAGTTCAGTTATCTAATTATATGTCCTATTGATGAGTATTGCTATTCATCTCAATAAGTGATTTCAATACTATTGAGGATTTCCTAGTTGGCTACTACGATTAGACAATATGAGCAGGTGAGTAACTTAGACTTATTACATTATTTGTACTTGTAGCATAGCTGTATTTATAATGAAAAGATATAATGAGATTGTTGTGAGTATGGGTTTATGGGCATTGTATGTTGTATGAGTTTGATGGTTGCTAAGCTACACTAATAACAGTGATAATGGAATTCCTTGTGAAATCTTTGTATGTATAGGATGTTGATTGTCTATATAGTGCTTGATCGCCTTAAACTTAACTAAAAACTATTGGTACTATAAACGAAATGGACATGCATTGCATAATTGCATATATTGCATTATAAAAATCATGACAACTAACTACGTGTTAGTATTTCGATTCTCTGGTAATACTTGGTTTTTCTAAGCAGAAGGCTATTAGTTCTGTGCAAGATTACCTTTGTTCTGTCCGTTCCACAGGAACTAACTGGTAAATGAAGGACGCTGCCTATGGTATCGCTTTGAAATGATTAACACTTAGTAAAGTTTTTAAGACTTGAAAATGAATGTTAAGACATAGTTAATATAAAGAGATAATTATAGAAAAGGATTGTTGTTGTTGTTTTTTTTTTCTTTATCTTGTATGCTTAGTCTCTCTTGAAAAAGTGTGTCATAGATAAGGGTTTCCTTCAACCCCGATAAGAGGGCGTAAATCTCCATCCTAATTGAATTTCGGATTATTTAACCTTGTAATTGTGCATATGTTTGATTGCTGCATTACATATAATTGATAATAACTTGCTTGATATGTGATATGATTTGGTTATTTATTAAGCCCATGGTTTCTGCTCATATTCCTACAATCCTTATAGGTTAATTCTACGGCCTTGGTTAGTATCTTCTCGGAGTTTAGCCCCAGTAACGTTCTAAGGCTAGAAGAATTACAAGATTAAACGGGATAGGATTACCTAGTGATATATTTTAGATGATGTTTGAACATCATTTTATTTATTTTGAGGACTTGACTTACAAGTTGTGATCTGCAATACGTTATTATTTAGACAGATATTTAGAATGTTCTATCTATAGTGATGTGTTTTTATATGTGTTCATCATTCTTGTCATTGCAACAAAAAAGATCATGTTTTGTTAAATTATGTCATTTTCTAAGACGAACTAGTATTAACATGCATATGTGATTCTTTTTTATGTTTCCGCAGTTTTTCTAAATACAAGTTTTAGCCATCGGATAGTATCTAAATATGCATGTTACTATCAACGTAACTTTAGGGTGTGATGGTTGAGCCTTTCAAGGCTTAATTATTGTATGCTATACAATTCGCCTATTGACAACATCAAAAACCACATTAAGAGGTTAGCATATCTTAAAGGCAACAAGCGCTCTGACCTATTCGATTCTTATAGTATTGAAGGATCTCCTATTGATACGGTTATTGTGAGGAATCCACACTCACATACATAAAAATTCCCCAATGTGAGTTCTACCATGGCTTCATTGACCAATGGAGCACACAGACACTTTTATTCACAAATGAGCCCATTTTGTGTCTTTGATGCTATTGCATATAAGACCTTCCTAAGAAGCTTCAAGAAAGCAACATGTTTATGGTTTTGAGGTCTCATGCCTACTAATATATCTAGTTTAACGAGCTAAACAAATTCTTCAACTACATGCAACTCATAATTACAAATACAATAATCAATCAATTGACAACATCAAATTTAAAGTTATAATTTCTTTTACTAAATCCTTATAGTAATAAGAAACCGTTGGAACATGCCTCAACATTCCACCAACGATAAACATGAACTTGTTATTATACTCATACATCACGGTACTTTAGCAAAAATGAATCCATAAACCAAAACGTGTCAAAGTTTCACAGCAAACATTGGCAAGCCTCACAACAAACACAAATCGATGCCTCACAATAAATACGAACTGAGGTTTCTACAATGGATACGGGCAATGCGTCACACAGAAACACATATGTGGTTCAACATTTTATAAAAGACAATCCATACAGTACTATGTCCCAAATACTTTTGTAAAAACTCTCTTCTAGGGACCCATGTTTATAAAAATAATTACTCTAAAACACACATAGGTAATAACACTAAAATGTATTCTTGTCAAATATAAATTAATCATTTTGAATTACTAATTTCATTTGCATGACCATTAAGCATTAATAAACATGTACTAAAATTCCATTTAAGCAATAGAGATCCAAATCCTAAACATAGCATAATTAATCTCGAAATAAGAACTAATCATGGAAAGATCAATTCACCTAAAATCTAATTTTCCCTATAAAATTTTAATTTTAACCCAACTTTTTCATCTTTTTTAACCATGCAAAAATATTGAAATTTGTTGACCGACAAGTAGGGTTGGACCGCTGGTTGACTGGGGAAGGCTAGCCCACTAATCGAATAACATGCTAATCAACTAGCCCATTGATCAGCTAACCCATTGATTAGCTGGTTGGCTGGTTGGCTGGTTGGCTTGAATAGTCATCTTTTAGATTGCTAAATGTCCTATTGAATCAACCGAAATTCTTCGCAATACCAATTCATCCTAATTTTAGGTCTAACTTCTTGTTGATTCTGTGAAAATCCAATCGTTCATGTTTAACCTCTTAATTAGTTCCTTCTTATGGGTTTCACTAAATCCATATATAATTATTAGTTACAAGCACAAAATATTTAACAAGTTTCTCCTTTTTTTTTTTTTTTGTAAAATTTCGATTCATAACTTTTGTTAAGATTCATAAAATTTAATAGATTGTTTGTTATGTTCCCACATCGGTTCCTCAAGTAATTGATGAATGGTACTTAAGCTTGAGGGGTTCTCTCGCCTGGTAGGGTGGTCTTTGGGTAAGACTCTTCCTTTAGGCTTGGGTACTTAACATTTTGGTGCTTTCATTGAGAGTATCGATACCAATAGAAGGGAAACCTGAGAAAGGGCTACCTAGTAGACAATGTTAGAGTGAAAGCTGTCCAGGGTGGATTGCTTCTCTAGAGGTAGGCAATGTTATGATCTCATATCGGTTCCTCAAGCAATTGGGGAATGATACTTAAACTCAATGGGTTATCTCACCTGGTAGGCTAGTCTTTCAGGTTAGTCTCTTCCTTTAGGCTTGGGTACCTAATATTTGCTACTCTCATTAAGAGTGTTAGTGCCAGTGGAAGAGGCAACTCAAGAAGGGGCAACCTAAAAAAGGGCTACCTAGCAAGAAGGCTATAGTGAAAGCCATCTAGAATGGGTCATTGGAGGTGTCGACTTCTTTAAGAGTATGCAATATTACGATCCCATATCGGTTCCTCAAGCAATTGGGGAATGGTACTTAAGCTTGAGGGGTTCTCATACTCGGTAGGCCGATCTTTTGGGTTGAGCTCTTCCTTTAAACTTTGATACCTAACATTTTATGGATTCTTATATCCACATAATAACCCACATGTGTAATAAAAACAAAATCAGTGTAATATTTCCTACCTCAACTTGTAGATTAGGATTGTTATCATTCCCCTCATCACAAAATGATTTCACAAACTGCTATTATCAATTCGTACATGATTACATATTCGTTTATAAGTAACTTATTCATAATGCATTTAATTTGTAATAGCAAATCCTTATATCAATCAATCTTGTATTCGGTCCTTTTGATGTTCTTGATCTTATAAAAAATCATCATTTTATTATTATTGGTTCAATACATAAAACTTATGAAACAGTGAATAAGAGTTTTCATTGGTTTCTTAGCTTCTGAGAAATTTTTATATCCTTAGAACGTGTGTCCTTCTAAAACTCTTATAAATGAGAGGACAGTTTTCTAAAAGGTTTATATAGAATGAGGAAGGGGTATGATATATAGAGAAAGAACATCTTGTGACTTATTTATTATAATATTAGAAAATCTACGCCAGTTATTCTTGTAAACCGCTGAAAGAATAATCACACCTCATTTTGTGAATATTATTCTACAATTTCCTCCCTACTTTTGTGTAGAATCCATAATACTCGATTAAATAGCGTATAATGTGGAAATATTAAGCCACATGACAACAAAATAAATACCTATTAATTTTCATATTATTTTACCCTTAATTTGAAAGGATCAAAATAGTTAAAAGCAAAAAGACATAACTTATTAAAATATATAGAAAATAAATCTAAGACTTATAAGCTAGAGCAACAATATATATACATGTACTATTGACGTCCCAAAAATAGAGATAGGTGGTGGAATCGAATGAGTTCCTATTTTTAGACATAGTTTGTCTATGTTCTTCTTTGTTGTGATTTCTCTTTCTTTGTATTCTATTCAAATTTAACAAAGCTTCGCAAATATCTGTAGATATGTATTTTTTATACGTGTTAAGAAAATATTCTAAGGCTTAATGTTTACACATGATTTTTGAATGCAAATGACTTGTGTTGTGTTTATTTTTTATCTTAATTTTTCTTTGTGAGTTGTGAAAAAAAAATCAAACAAAAAGAGAAAACAACAACAACAATATTCTTTTTATACCTCAATATATTTAGCATCTTATGGAGGAGTATATATATATATATATATTATATATATTAATAAAAGCAGCGAACAATTTGTATTTTTCTTTTGCTTATTTAGCTTATGTGAGTTATATTTCGTTTCTTTCTTTATAAAATAATAAGTAATATTATATTTTATTAATTTATATTTAATTGATAAATTTAAAATGACATCAAAGTTAATAAGTATTTATTTTATTACTGTGATAGCTTAATGTTTCCACAGGGATAATATCATAATTTACGCATTAACTTTACAATTATACACTTGGAATTTTAAATTGTTAATTTATACACCTAATGTTATACTTGGCTTAGCCCACTTCCGAGTATAATAGCTTTCTTACAAACCCTAAACAGTGTCTCCTACCCAAGGATTAGATAAGAAAAAATCCTAACTCTACTCTCTCTTTCTGTCACACGATGGATTTCTCAAGTTCTAACTATGGATTTTATGTACGTGCAGGTTTGAGACTAGGAAAGTATGGCTATTCAAGGAAGCCACTAACTCCAACACTTGCTCTTTTTTAGTAAGCTGGGTTAATACCCTATTTCATTCGTTCTCTTTCATTTTATACATGTACAGTAGTTAAAACTACTTTATGTTATGATATTATGTAAGAACAACTGTCGCAAAACTAAATCAACTGTCGACAACTATATTTGTAAATTGTACATGTATAGCCACTTGGGCTTGTTTCTAGATCTGTGTAGTTCGATTGTAACAGCTAATGAAATATTTAATTGTTATTGTTTATATATTATCTCTTTCTGCTTAATATTGATGATGTGGATTTTTTGGTTGTGTAGCAATATGATTTGATATTAGCATATGATATAAAATAAACATTATAGGTGTCGTATTATGATGGGTTAATTACAAAAATATGACCTGTGTTTTGATCAATTTGTAAACACATGACTCATGTTAATTGTTTTTGACAAGTAGGTTACTTAAGTTTCATACAAATGTGTTAATATTATCTAATAATTTTAGAATGATACATGTCAATATTTTGTAGGTCATAAAAATTAATTTTACATATTTTCAAATTTCTCATTTAAAAAAATTAATTTTTAATATTTATTTTATTTTATTTGGAAATATTTTTTATTAAATTAATTTTTTTAGTTCAATAAGATTCTAATAAATATTCCTCTAATAGTAATTAATTATATTGACACTTTTGTATGAAACTCAAGTTATCTATTTGTCAAAAGAATTAACACAGTTCACATGTTTATAAATTGGTCAAAACACAAGTCATGTTTTTGTAATTAACCCTATTATGATTGACTATCGGTGATGATGGAGATAATAGTAGGTAACAAAAGAAAACAAGGTATAAATGGTGGCAATAAAATATCTAATTAGGTGTGCGCATTGATAATTTAAAACTTCAGATATATAATTGTAAAAATATATAAAGTTGAGGTGTAAAAATGCCTTTTTCAATTGAGTATCATAAGACCTATATCAAAGTAGGAGGAAAATTGTAGCATTTTTTAAAAGCAGGGTATCTGTGTTTTTTCTAATGTTCAAAGGGATGGTTAGCGTAATTGTTCCATTAATACTTTTTATTTTTTTTTTTTGAGTTATTTTATTTCTATTCTTCAAAAGAGAATTTACAAAATGCCCGCATATTTTCTTGAAAATGTAATAATAATAATAATATTTTGAAAAAATCACAAACATGCTTTCAATAAAAACTAATCCAAAAAATAAACGTATTGAACTCGTTTCTTCCAAAAATAAGTTTAGATTATACTGAACTATTCTTTCGAAGACTCGAACTCGTTCCTTTAATAGATGAGTTTTGAATTGTAATGAATTTGTCTCTTTAATAAATGAGTTTATTGTAAAACCGAGCTCAACTTATTTATTTTTAAGATTATTTTTATTTTCTTCACATTTTTGCAATTTTTATCAAAATATTATTATTATTTTTATTTTACTTGTAAAAATGTACATGAGTTGAGAAAAAAAGATAAAAGAATCTTAAATATGAGCAAAACTTCCCACAAATAAAACAGAACCCCTTTTTGGGCTCTGTTCACTGCCCAGTCCCTCCCTCCTACCCCCGTCCCAACTTTCCCTTCCTACTCTTGTAGAGGGGAGAGATAGAGATGGCTGAAGATGGGTCTTCCTTAGGCCTATTATTTCTTCTTTATCCACAACGTCTTCTCTCCTTCACAATGCATCTATGAAAAACACTTAAAACCCTACCAACAAAAAAAAAAGAAGAAAACAACCTTAAAAGCAAACATTCAGGAAGGAGAAGATGGCACAGAACCCAACATTCACATTTTCTTATGATTCCCTTTACTGCCCAGAACAACATTACGAAGGAGGTGGAGAAGAAGAAGAAGAAGAAGAAGAAGCACAAAACCTTATAAATCGATCTTCGGTTTTACTGGAACAAGACTTGTTTTGTGAAGAAGCAGAGCTACGCGCATTGTTGACTAAAGAAGAGCACAATGGCTTGTACTTCAACGTACAAAAGAACCCATCTTTAGTTGATTCTCGCAGTGAAGCCATTACATGGATGCTTAAAGTTCATTCCTTTTATAACTTCTCGCCTCTAACGGCAGTTCTTGCCGTCAACTATTTGGACAGATTCCTCCTTAGCTTCTTCCCTTTGAGTGAAACGAAGAAGATGGACACGCAGCAGCAGCAGCAGCATCAGCATCAGCAGCCATGGATGACCCACTTGACTGCTGTTGCTTGTCTCTCTTTAGCTGCTAAAGTTGAAGAGACCCACGTCCCTCTTTTGGTTGATTTCCAAGTGAGTCATCATCACTTTGGTATTAATTAATTTCACTAGGGTTTAATTCATAATTTTTAAAACCAAGAATTGCTAGTTAAAATGATTTTATACTCGAGGTCGTCGTGGAAGGTGACCATGGCGATGGACGCTATATTTTTCCTTAAATTTTCTGAGTACTAGGAAATGTCGTGCTTTTTCTTTTTGGACTGGGCCAATAAATATGGTGCATTTTCTAATATGACATTTGCTTACATTTAAATTTTTGTTATAGATTAAAGTCTCAAAAAAAAAAAAAAAATCCATCCTGATTCTAACATTGCATTTTTTAATATATACTAAATTAATCTTTATTTTTTCCTAAATGTTTTTTTTTTGGATTAGTTAAGGTAAATTAACCAGCTTGTGGTTTTTTAATTTTAATTTTAATTTAATTTAATTTTTTATTTTATTTTATTTTTTATCTTCGTAGGTTGAGGACATTGAGTTTGTGTTTGAAGCCAAGACAATACAGAAAATGGAACTTGTGGTGCTTTCAACCCTTCAATGGAAGATGAATCCTGTAACTCCAATTTCATTTATTGATTACATTACAAGAAGACTTGGATCTAAGGACCTGCTTTGTTGGGAATTTCTCACTAGTGTGAAAATGTTCTTCTTACAGCTATTTCAGGTTAGTAATCATTTTATTTTATTTAGATCCTCTTGTAAAGTAATAAAGATTATTAATTTACATTAATAATTAAGTTGTAAGTTGATTTCAAATTAATATATATATATATATATATTTATATTATTGAACAGATTGGAGATTCTTGTACTATCTTCCTTCTGTGGTGGGTGCTGCCATAATGTTGCACGTAATTGGTAGCTTAGAGCCATGTTCTGGACTCACTTTTCAAAATCAGCTTCTTGATATTCTGGAAATCGACAAGGTCAATTTCATTTCTCTTTTTCTTTCTCCAATTTTTGATAAAGTAAATGTATGAGACAATGTACCTTAAGATCTGTATTTAATTTCCTTATCTTAAATTTATGCCGCATATAATTAATTGTCATTTAAATGGCAGATTCTAAATCCGAATTGAAAATTGTATAGAAGAGCATTTGTAAAAGTAAATTGTTAAAAAGTACCAATTGAGATAGAAAGAATTTGGTCCAATGGAGATTTTAAATTTCAAATTGGTTTTTGAGCAGGAGAATGTGGAGTCCTGCTGTGAGCTCATCTTGGACTTGGAATCAAGAAGGTCCATTTACCAATCCCATAAGAGGAAATTCGGGTCGGAACCCGGAAGCCCCCGAGGCGTAATGGATGCGTGCTTCAGTTCGGATGCCTCCAACGGCTCATGGGTGGTGGCCGAACCGGTGTCGTCGTCGTCGTCACCGGAGCCACTGTCCAAGAGGAGGAGGAGCGGGGAAGATTGAGAAATGAGTGGAGATTTGGGTTTAGGCAAATATTGGACCAATTTGTGCAGGGGCATGGTCCAGATTTGCTGTCATTGGGGATGCAAAATATTCAAAGCCATTGGTGGACTCAGCTGCCTGTTAGTTCCTGGGTTTGGACCATATGAAGTAATGGTCTTGGTTTTCACTTCCAAGGGTAATAAATAATACATATATTTGTCATATAAATGTTTTAATTTTCATGTGCAAAGTTAAATTGCCTACCATCTCTTAGATGTCCAATCTTGGTATGAATTATGTATGTGTAGGTATGAATTATGAGACATTGTTCATCAGTCAGAATGTTGTTTTAAGATGAGAACTTCAGGCATTGAGTTGAGGTTTGGAACAAGAGATGGTTGGCATTTTAGCTGGATAAATTATTAAGAAATATATTAAATATTAATTTTGAAAATGAAACTGGAAAAAAATAGTTATTGAGGCCCCCGCCTCTCTCTCTCTCTCTTCTCTCTCTGTGGGTGTCCTGTGGTCCCTTCATTCTCGGAGAAGTCGCATGTTGGAGTTTTTGATGTCGAGTGTTGAGGAAATGGAGAATGGTCAATTTAGGTCGGTTTGGTTTGTCCTCTGCCGGTCATTTTTTATATTTTATTTTTATCGTTGTTAAATAAATTTATTTGTCAAAAAATAAAAATAAATAAAAAATCAGATATATTTACATATAAATAGATTGATAAAATATAAATAAAAATTAAATAATCTAAAAAAATTATTTAAGTGAAAGGAAAGTGCTCAATATAATTGTTGGTGTTAACTTATTATCTATCATGTTATTATTTATTAAAACAACTTGTGGACTTGTGGTGACTGACTGCAACTAATTTAATTTCTTGATATACAGTGAAAAACCAATAGATAAAAGGGATTAATACACAAAGTTTATCTTCTTCTTCCTTTTCTTTTTTTTTTTTTCTTGACTGTTGTATATATACATGTGTATATATATATATATTTTTTTTTTTTTAGTGAAATTTAATTAGCCGTAGACAGAATTACATGAAATGTGCGTGTAATTAAGTTTTTTACTTTAAATTTAAGAGAGGACACTTGTCTCTCTTACTATAAATTCAATATAGCTCATTCATTAATATATAATATTTTCTTTGATGTGATTATCGTTGAAAAAGTTAAACCATATTAAGCGGGACTTTGCAACATCCCGTCACACTTACAAGTAGCTTCTTTATAGCTCTAGGGACTATAGGTGTGACTTTATGGCCTTGCCAGTCAAAACAGATGCACTTTTCAGGGAGTAATCAATCTAATTTAATTTTATAATACCATCATTCATGAGCAAGATACCATGAGTGATGTGGCATGATGAATCGTTAGATTTTTATTTATATTATATTTAAATTTAATTTATATTATATTTATTTTGTTAATTAATGTATAAATTTATTAATTTTTTTTATTTATTTATTTTTAATTTAAAAATAATAAAAATAGAATAATAAAATAATAGAATATGATAGAGCAAGTAGACTGGCACGCTCACTTACACGGTCATTTAATGCAATTTCAATACTAATGATAATCATAATAATTATTATTATTGCGGTATGTATGAATAATGAAGAACTGTTGATAGACTCTTTTTGTTTGTTTGTGAAAGAAGAAACATGTTGTCGGCCATTATGACATGAATAATATTTTAATTATGAGGGCACAGGGCAATATGATATTGTTTCAGTTTGACCTTCCTTCATACTGACCTACACCTACCTGTGCTTAAGGAGAGACAAGGCGGTTGGAGTTGGAGTTGGAGTTGGAGTTGGAGTTGGAGTTGCTATAGCTATACTTTCCCAGCTGTATCACTAACACCCCATAGCCCCATGTCCAACTCATCATCCATTCTTAGTATTCATTGAAATAAATGACATATGCAAATCAATAGAAAAATAAATAATTAGTTTATGTTACAATAATAATAAAAGGTGCAAACTAGTTTCATCAAGCTGGTTTTTTCAAGTCTTAAGCTTAACTTGTTTAAAAAATTAACGGATTTAAGACGTGTTGAACTTTTAATGAGCTTAAAATGTATAAGTTTAAACTTGAGTCTATTAAGAATTTGTGATCTTAAGCTTGGCTCACTTACGTAAATATATAATTTTATTTATATAAATAATTATATATAAGGTTATATAATATATAATTAAAAAATTATATTAATATACTAAACAAACCTTTATTAAGCCTGTTCGTGAGTCGGCTCACGAGCTTGAAGAAAAGCTTAGGCGCAGCTTATCTAACTAAATGAGTCCGGATTGGAGTTCAAGCTTGGCTTGTTTAGCTCAAAGATCCGAGCTGAGCTGAGTTGAACCGAGCCGAGCCTAAAATGAGCTGAGCTTGAGTAACTTGGCTTGTTTACAGCTCTAATAACAATTGTACTCTTTATATCATATATTTTTAATGATAATCTCATGTTATGTCACTATATTTGTATTTTAAATTAGAATTAATATCTCATTTGGATTGGAACCTTTTCCAAATATACAACTAACTACCTAAACATTAAAAATAGTTAATGTAATACCAAATTTAAGTTTTCTTGTTTAGTAATGCTATCTTTCTAACTTTGTTAATTAAGTTAACACTCCGGTGAATGGAGAATTGGCACGTGTCATGTATATAATAAAAACTAGAAATTTAGACTATTAATTAAGTGGATTAATATATATTGTATAATTAAATAATTAAGTAGGCAGATTAATTCTCTATAACTTTAACATATGTTAATTCACATGCTTAATTGTCTAATTTTCTATTTTTTTCATTGGCTACTTGACACGTGTCATTTTCCCATTCGTTAGGAGTATCAAGTCAGTAAATAGAGTTAACTCTAAGGTAGTATTAATAAATGCAAAAAACTTTAATTAGATATTACATTAACTACTAGATAGTTAATTATATTTTTGATGAAATATGAGGTGCCAAACATGACATAATTGTATCATATTTCTATTTTTTTTATTGACTACTTAATGTGTATCATTTTTTTTTCATTTGTTAGGAGTATCGACTCAGTAAATAGAGTTAACTTCTACTAATGAAGGTAGTATTAACAAACATAAAACTTTAATTAGATATTAAATTGATTATTTTGAAGTTCAGATAGTTAATTATATTTTTTTACCAACAATAAGATACAAAAAATAACATTAACCTTTTAAATTATACTATGTATGAATTGATGTTCATCTTATTGAGCATCGGTTTCACTCTCAAAGTGATAATCTCATTTTTTTAAGCCACATTTATGGTCTATGTTATTATTCAACCTACAATTACCAATAATGGTCCAATTATTACCATTTATTAGTCTTGCCAATCGGTACCATACTAAGTAGATAGAGAAGCGATTAAGAAATGGACACGTTTTATTATTCCTGACATTGAAAAACATTGGTCCGGCTCTATGAATTTCATTAATTCGTCGCCGGTTTTATAAATCTTTGAGACGATATTTCGTTTGCATATAATCTACGGAATCGCCTTCCTTTATTGTTAAGGTAAATTGCCAATATACCTTATTATAAATTCGTCTTCAACATATTTGCATCACGTCCCTATAATAATTCCACTAGTTAATTAACCTGTGTAGAGGACTAAATTTGGATCTCGACTCTTTGGGCCGAGTGATATGGCCTAAAAGATCAAATCCACGAAATTAGGATGACTAAGAGAGATTTACATGATGAACTTGGAGTTGGGACGGTCAGACTGGGTTAACTTGCCCACTTTCAACCTTTGTCAGGAGCTCATACACTTAAAAAGGTCTTCCATGGGTCAGAGAGCCCATAGATAAATCCATCATTAGGAGGACTCATCTCATCCATTGATGATCAATACGATCCAACATATGTCATTAAGAGCCTAACTCTACAAATACCTAAAGCTCCTCCTCATTTGGGAGGATCTAGAATTGGATAGAAACGTTGTCGTGCTGCCGAAATACTCTCACAAGAGATCAAACAGAGCCTAGAGCGAAGAACATATAGTCTTTCCTCTAGAACAATGAAGTTGATGCTATTTAGCCCCTCCACTTGTCACTAGTGCGTTCGAGCTCCTTAAGATTACTTGCTCCTCCTCCCTACCATTTCACTCTTAGTTTTCCTTGGTGTGTGCTTCTACGTCACTTCTCTAAGGCCACGTGGAGCGCGAGATGCATGCTTCACGCACGTCACTTGTGATTGGATCTACCCCACTACATTTTGGCGACTTCACTAGGGATAGAGGAAGTTGATAACTTGTCAATGGCACCCACAAGGAAGAGTGATAACTGGCCCTTCTGACAACGACAACCAAGAGCATGAGGTCAGTATGGAAAACATTGATCAAAACATAATAGCATTGGAAGCTGCCAATCCCTTTATCGACACTCAAGACAATGTCCTTGACAACGCACAAATGGTGTGCACCATGCAAGAAACTACAAGAGATTTGAACCAATTCACGGTAATGATGTCATGATTCATGCCTTCTATGGGTACTTTGTCACTGCACAATAGGGTACGGTCCTTCTAAATCCTGTTATTGCTACATTGCAACAGGCCACCTAACTACCTCAATTATCTAATCCTCCTATGGTAAATGAAGGAATTGCTCCCACGATCAATGAACCAATCCTTATGGTAGAATCACTTTTCATTCTAAAACCTACTGTTGAGGTGAGATATAATAGAGTTCACATTGGAGGTTCTTCATGATCACATACTATGCCATAAGTTGCAATCGGAGAACTTATAGTCCATACTGCATCTCTTCCTGCTACACCAGTTGAAGTTGCAGCCTCTACTCTAAGAGGTTCTTTTGTCACCAAAGAAGACCTTGACATGTACTGGAAGGAGATATAGAACAAGTCATTTGTAGGAGTATTGGATCTCAAACTCCCTTATAATTAGTGCATTATCACTAAGCCATATCCTAAGGACTATATTAGTCCTAAGTTCATGTTATTTAATGGCAAGAAGGGAAGTGCCAAAGAATGTAGAAACTAAGTAACACCTAAAGAATATGGATTATGCAATAAAAACGATTTCCTTTTAAGCTTCAAAGACTAATTCATGCACAAAAACAATAATAATAATAAACAATGATAAATAAAGAGATAGGGAAAGGAAAGATTGCACCGCTATTTTAATGTGGAGTTCGATCCTCCCCCTAGTCTCCATGATCCACAATAATTTTCTTCTTCAATAAAGAACTTCACCACTTTATTCACACTAACAATTTGCCTCAAAAGAAAACTTCAACACATCAACAACACAAATGCTTGAGTTGAGTCTTTACAAATTGAACACTATTGAAATATCCCAAACCTTCACCTAGATTAGAAATTGAGTTTAGATAGATAAAATGAATCAAATGAAGTATATGAAATAATTAGACAAGTTGCCATAATTAGATTAGTAATTAATTAAGTTGAAATTTGAGATTTCAATTCCTAAATCTCTAAACATGTTATTTAAAATGTTTAGAGGATTCCTAAACTCTTGATTCTTAGCCTAAACACTAATTCCTAAATCTTTATAAAATTTGAGTTCATTTGCTTGTCTCAAAATATCAGTTCTTAAACTCTAACTCAAATAAAATATCTTTTTATCTAAAATAAATTTCTAAATTAAGTTCTTATTTTAAGTTGTTAATTTCTGATCTATCGATTCTAAAATTATTTTCTAAATACTTCTTGAACTATAGATATTGATATGATAGTTCTAAACCTATACCTAAATTCTAAAATATCATAAGTTTTATAATTATCCTTTTTTTTTTTTTATTTATTTCTTCCTCCGCCTCTCTCTCCTCCTTTTCTTTCATTTTTACATTTCTTTCTTTCTTCCTTCTTTTCTTTTCTTTCTTTTTTTGATCTCTCCCTCTCAATCTCAAATACTAGACAAGATCAAGAAGAGAAATTAAAGCTAAGGAAGAAGATAGGAAAGAGGAATCAAAGCTAGAAATGTGAAAAGAAGTTCATTTATGCATGTGTCTCAAAAGCTAAGTTTTCTATCTTGAGTTAACTTTGTTTTAATTGTTGTTTACAAGCTTATAATTGGTATATAGATGTTAGAAATGGGTTGAGAGTATGTTTATTTATGTATTTGTTGATATATGTATGTTGGAGGTTGGTTTGTGAAGGAGGAAGAGATGAATAGTGGAAGTTGGGATTTGATGAAGTTTGGATTTGTTTGATGTTGTTGCATGAAGTTTGAAGTGTTAGAAGTTGTTGTAAGTGTTTAATTGATGTTAAAATTGATATAGGAAGCTTAGTAGATGATTTGAAGAAGTTTTGATAAGAATATAGTGTAAAAACCATGTTTTTGCAAAGCTGTTCTGTCTTCAATGCTGCCTTTTGGAGCTTCTACGCCGCCAGTGTTTAGCCTGGTGTTGAAGTGATTAGAATGCCATTTCCTTAACGCCGCCTCCTACGCTGCCGTGTTGAATCTCTATGCTGCTAGATTTACGCCGTCGGTGTAGAAGTGCCGGTGTTCGTTTTACAACATTATCTTATTTCGCAGTTTGATCGTATTTTGGCCATACCTTTTTCATACGACCTCCGATTGAGGTGATTCAAGTTGTGATGGAAATTAAAAAGAGATCTACAACTTTCATGTTTTGAAAATTTGAAAATTCTAAAAGTATCAGTGATTAAATTTCACTTCTTTCCAACTAATACATTTTCCAAGCAAAGTTAAAAACTTGTTTTTGTTTGTTTTATGTTTGTTTGCTTTAGCACATGGATCTTTTTGGACTAAAATAAGATAGATATATGATAATTGATGTGTTATAATGATTGATTAAAATAATTAAGAATGATTTAGATAGATTTACAAATTTAACAAATAATTGGATTAAATGTGGAAGTTAGACATAAAATGAACTTAGTTGATAATTCTAGGTTCAACTTGACTAAATGAGCTTGAATAAGTTAAAATGAATTAGATTGATATAGTTTAATCACCTTGACTTAGTTTTTGAATTAAATGACTAATTCTAAACAATTTGGCTAAGGTTAAGCTAAAATGGGTTAATAGCTAATAATTCGCTTAGATGAATGTGTTATAACATGAGCAATATATTGTTTCAAATGTTTATTTGATTTGAATATGAATTCTTTTATGTATGAATGCTTTATATATGTTATGTTTTGTGATAAGAAACTATAATTAAAGTGAAAAGAATTACGTTGACAGACAAAGGAGAACTGTCCATATTTTGGCAGGGCGATATTCGTAGCCATAGTGGGGTTCCACATTAGTGTCTGATCAAATAAAGTCTAATAAAAGTTTGATATAAGTTCCTATATGAATTTGATATAAGTGGATGTTAGTTTAATTTCTTATATGAGTTCTTTCCTTAAACAGTAATGGATATCTAACATATCTTCTAAGATGGTTTCTGATCTATCTTCTGAGATAGCTTCTACTTCTGTTTGTATTTCATATTCAAGGTACGTAGTAACTTGCGTGTTGGATGTTAGGATATGTATCTAAAATGGATTAAGAACTTAAACTCGGTTTAATAAATGATCAGTGTTGGTTATCTATTACGCCGTTGAATCTAGTTCGAGGAGCGGTAACCTTATCATGATGCAATGACACGGTAGTTAGGCGCTTTAACCTTAGTCATTATGCAATGACTTTACTATGATGCAATGGTAGACTATGATGCAATGGCGATTCTTTTATGGTTAAGCGGGTGATCGATGGAGAGTGTAGTGTCGGTATAATGTTTACTTAAACTTGGAGGGAAATACCATGGTTTAGTTCAACGTTTATGGGAACGGGTGAATCAGATTTATGTTGTGGACTAAGCTAAGTAAAGTTGAGTAACGACTACAAGCTCTAGATGAGATTACTTTTATGGAATAGATATAGGGGATATATGTATTCGAACTGCTTATATCAACCCCCTGAGCAGCTGCTGTTACTTAGGACCCCCAAATTCCTATTAGCTTGTTCCGAAGGTGAGTACTCCATTATTGATTTGTTTATTTTAATGGAAAGATAATAACTTGTGGATTGATGAATTGCATTTAGTTAAGCTCGCGTGCTACTTCGTGTGTAATTGTGTTACTGTGTGCTGAGCTTCGGCTCATTATTGTTGTTATTTTTCTTTTCTCTAGGTGATATATTGAGGATGATGGATGATGAGACGATGATATGATAATGTTGTTGCTGTTGATGATGTTGTCTCGGGTTTTTTGGTGCTTCTGTTGACTTGGGAAGGATTGTGGATGAATGATATGGTTAGGAGTGTTGAGTAGTTTAGTTGTTTTGTTTCTTCTTTTGTTTGTTTTATAGAGACTGGATTTATTTATAAATTTGTATTTTCATTTAAGGGCTTGTTAGTGCCCATGTTTTGTAAATAAGCTTTTGTAAAGATTTGTTTAAGTGAAAGTTTTTCCACTTGTAATAGTGGAAGTTTGAAATGCTTTTATGTAGAAATGTTTTTATTAAAATTTATTTCCGCTGCTAAATCCAGTTGTTGCCAAAATCTAACTAAATGATTTCATAACCTAAAATTGAATAACAATGTTCAACATAAACACCTTCTTTTAAGACAACCTTACGTATAATTTGTAAGAGTTATACGGGGTTGGGGACTTGGTGTGCTTAATTTGATAATTGAACATGACGGGTCTTTACAACTATAGACTCAACTCAAGACCTCACCAACACATTTACAATTCACTTAGTGTAATGCTTGACTAAGGATAACAAATACAAAACACTTAGCACTACACTTATCTCTCACTTATACAATATTACAATTTACAATAAAAGCTTGTAGAGAGAGTTTGAAAGGAAATATTTGCAATAATTAAGCTTTAGAACATCTCTATAAGACCCCAATCACTTGTATTTATAACATCTTCAAGCCACCTAGCCGTTACTAACAAAACACATAAAAACGGTCGGAAAAGCAAAGCTCCAATGGCTATATTTCTGTAGTTTACCGTCTGAACGGTATGTTTACACCGTCCAAATGGTATATGGCATCTTCACATGGCGTTCGGACGTTAACTGAAGATCTGGAAGAAAAACATGTACTAGTCAGATGCCAAGCATTACTGTTCGATTGGTAGTAATAAAAAATGCACATCCTTACTCTCGGCATGAATTAAATCAAACAGCATCCGGATGCTAAGTCTGTAGCGTCCCGACGGTAAGTGTCTGCTATGACACTTACTTGTATTGCATGAAAAAATAAAGCAAAACAAGTTCACATACATCCAAAATAATTCAACCCTTATTTCACTGATTAAGTATAACTTAAATATGATCGAGTGATTAATTGTGCATTTCCTCATCAAAACACACATTAAACATCACGTGTTCAACAAAGAACACTTATTGAAATTTATTGAAACATTGGAAGTTTATAGATTAGATGATGACCTGAAGTTGAAGGAATTCTCTAAATCCCTTATAGAAAAGGCATACATATGGCATGTCAATCTCTTCCCACAGATCTATGCATTCTTAAGGGAGCATGTGCAAGATGTTATTGGAGAAACTTTCTCTACTCAAGAGCGAGTAACTCTCATTGACATGGGGTGCATACAGCAGAACCCTCAAGAGGATTTGATGGAATATATTGGGCGTTTCAGGGACCACTCACTAGACTTTTATGACATAATATGATGAGAAGGAGTTAGTTAAGATTTGTATACAATGGATGTTCACTGAATATGCTGTCCATTTAGAGAATTTGTCATTAGTCTCTTCGCTGCATTGGTTGAAAATGCGCAAAGGACCAACAATTCTACCACACGATAAAGAGGGGATAATGGAAAGTTTAACAAGCAAACATCGTTTGTAAGCTTGGCTCAATGTGAGAACTTTAGAGGATGAAAGAAATTGAAAAATGAGAAGTCTAGAGGCTACACATTGTCCTTGTCATTCCCTTGTCTAATAGGGAAGGTCCATTCTCTATTGGACCAGTGGCTATGAGATGGGAATATTAAACTCCCAAGAGTTAAGCATATGCTTACCAATGATGAGAGAAATGACCTCAAATTTTGTAGATTCCATAGGACTGTAGGTTATCCTACTAAGGACCATAGGACCTTGAAGAAAATATTCAATGAGAGAGTACAAAGTGGGGAACTCATCATTAAAGGCAATGTCCAAATAATCCATTGCCTGCATACAATAATTGATGTGGTGCTACAGATGCCATAACTCATGATCCCACAACAATGGAAAGCATTGACGGATCTCCTTTCGAGGCACGAAGAGATAAAGGAAAGTCAATTCAAGTTAAGGAACCTATATGCTCACCTGTTGTGATAGCTTTCTTAAAATCTTATATCTTGAGGAGTTTCTTTGATCTCCTAGGGTTTGATGAGAAGGCACGACTAGTAGCAGCAATTGAACTTACACAGATATTTGAGGGTCAATATGCGAAATGCAATGTAGCACAGCTTGTGAAGAAAATGGATCATGCCCATGAAAATGCCATCCTATTCACTGATGATAACATATGTTCGAAAAACTCACATCACAATCCCCCCCCTATATGTAAAAGGTGTGTTCAATGGATATCCTATAAGGAGGATGTTCATAGATAACAGTTCCTTTATAAATGTCATGCGAATGGATATGTTTAAAGTTGCTAAGCTTGATATCCTATACTTAATAAAGTTTCATATAGCAGTGAATGACTTTGATGACACAAACACAAACACGATAGGTTACATTAATGTGGATCTTAAGATTGGACCTATCCAAGGTTCTACTACTTTTCATGTGATTGATGCACCTGTATCCTACCATTTACTCATTGGTTGAAAATGGCTGCACGATCACCATTTACTGCCTTCAACGTGGCACTAATGCATTAAGGGCCATCGGAAGGGTAAGGATGTGTACATTCTGGCTACTATAAGACCTTTTGAACACAATGAGACATATTTCACAAAATTATCCTTCCTCGACTAATTTGATGAAGAAGGGGAAATGATAATTGCAAGGCCCTCTAACACTTCGTTGTCTACAGGGAAGGAAATACAAGACGGTTGATAGAAGAAAAGAAGAGTATGCGACTGTCGTGGGTGGAAGAAGAGACGAAAGGAATCTAACAAGATTGAAAGCTTCATCAGAGAGGATAGACAAAGAGTGTATAACTTATGATGATCTTAGGGTTATGAGAAAGTGTACTTGTCTTCCTCAGATCATGTACCAGTCCAAGAACACCCAGCTTACAACCTTCCCTTACCACCTATAGATGGAGTAAGAGCATATTACTTCTAATTGTCCCTATTGCAATTAAATTATCAAAAAAAAAAAAAAAGTTCCATTTGTAGTGGAAATGTACTTTGCAAGGAAATGAACAAAATTATACCTCAATTGATATGGTTTTTTCATTTTAACTCTCTCTCTATATCTCTCTCACTTATATGGAATTATTTCCTTTACACTACTACAAAATTAAGTTTTTGTCTCCTTAGTGTACATAAATACACATCTAGTATCAATGCCAAACATATCGTACACATCACTGTCACCTGGTATGAGATCTATCTCCTAAGCGCGCGATATGACCACTAGACTTAGAAATTGCCGACTATTTCGAGCATAGTCTCCTAGGCGCAAGGAACTAAGCCTTAAAAATACCAAAAAAGATATTTTACTCTTCATAAGAGTGTATGCGCTTAACAGTTATGTAGTGGGTAATACCCCTTTAACCAAGAATATAGTTATTTCAAATAACGTGTTGCATATAGTTGCTTGCAAGTGAGAGCATTGCTCTGATGCGCAACATCTCACTAAAGACCTAACAAGACATTAGAAGTGGTGCTAACGCCATTCTACTTATTTCATGGAAGTGCAATTAGATGGGTATGCCTTATTCGAAGCGCACAATACTTTATATAAATATCATGATGATACTAACATTATGTCAAAACTTCTAGTAATGTCTCGCTAAGGCAAGTCAATAACTGGGGGAGGTACAGGTGGAACATTCTAATTCTTTGCAGACAAGTGTAGAATTAATTCCGGGCCATTCATTAGTTTCATGGCTTGTCGAATTGTCCACCTTTAAAAAAAATGTAGAATTAATTTTATTTTCAAATAAAAATTAAAAAATAATAAATAAATAACTGAAAAAATTTTGAGAAAACTATAACAAAGTTTTAATTTTTAGGCTTAAAAATAATAGTGTCTAGCTCATTTATTAAAGCAATTATTTAATGTATGTATTTATTTGTACACAAGCAAATCCATTCTTAGTGGTAAACTTAACAATGTGGGAGTGAGACTACAAAACTTAAGATACAACTGAATCTCACAAAAGTAAATATAAGTCTCACATTGTTAAGAAACAAGATTTCTTTTTAGTTTGAAGTCTATATAAATTAATGAGGGCTACTTTTAAATGTATTCATTACGTGTATTGTTAATATTTAATAATGCATTGGGTCTATTTGTTTCATCATAGTCTGGTTATTTGGTATCATATTTTTGTCGTTTTCAAATAGATATTTGTTAAGAAACAGATACCAACGAAAAACTAATAGTTTTACTCATAAACCGATTAAACAATTACGATATAGATAAGTTACAGATGCTTATAAGATACAGATATGATACAAACAAAAATCTGACAATCTAAATAGACCCCAAAATATCATGAATAAGTAATTAATTTTACTATTCACATGAAAGTTAGTTTAAAATTTTCTTTCTTTTATATATATTTTCATCTTTTTGTGTTTTTTTTTCTTTTTCTTTTTCATGACCTAACTTAACTCGACTAGGTGGCAGGTCAGAGGCATTGAATTGCCATTGGTTTGGTAACTTGTTGTGTCTTTGATTGGTCTCGCATAGTTGGGTCGCCCTAGATCTACAAGTCATGTTTGCCAATGCTGGGCTAGGCTTGGTCATGGTAATACCCCGCCCATGTTGATGTCTAACAGTAATGCCAATAGATTGATGAAAGTGAAATGGTATTAAAAATAAAAAAAAAAAACCTAATTCGAGAATAGAAGTAGTAGATTTGTCAACATTGTAAACATTAAGATTATTAGTGTTGTATTTATGGATTTATAGTGGTGAAAGAGTGAAAGAAATTTGATCATCCTTTATACTAGAGTTTGTTAAGGAGATTTATGCATATAAGGGAGAAAGAGAATGTGGATTGCAATGTATTCTAAAATGATGTTATATTTGTAATTGGAATATGAACTTAAAGTTCAAAATAGGTAAAATGCAAGTATTAACATATATGTAATAGCACTTTTATATTATCAATATGAAAATATATGAATTTGTACGTGAATTTGATAGTTCTCACAATGTACACGTCCATGATGGTTTTATCTATTCTTAAAATAAACTATCGTTTTTAATTTTGGGAAAATGCTCTTATGGAATATAGTATCAACCAATCAATTATCTCTACAATGTTTTTGTCCCATTTATCTTATTTGGCAGTTTATGAATTTTTCTTATCATTTAAATTTTCAGATTTACACGGTAGATCTCGACAGTGATATTAACTCTTATAATTTTTCCTGTTTTAAACATATTTTTTGGATAAATGCATGCACTGATCATGTACGTACCTATCTAGTTGTGGATTGAAATGCGATTACTAGTTTATTATTATTATTATTATTATTATTATTATTATTATTATTAGCATGAAACCTAACCCAACTTTACAAACCACTATTCTCAACCCAAATAGGGGTTGGCAAATGAGATCATTCTACGATATCATTGATATATTAATGCTGGCTTAGGTAGACCTTACTAGAAAAGGAAAGTTTTGATGTGAGACATAAAAGTAGCCAGGTTTAGATGGAAATCGTATTGTTCAAAACGACACCATCAAATCTTGTATGATTCCTTTAATGCTTCATGTATGAACGGAAAAAATCAAAAGCTAAAATTTGCATTTGACATTCATTGCTTATAATTGTGATTGAAGGAGAGATGCACATAATAATAGTGAAAATTTCGTCAAATCTTTACAGAAAAAATTATCTTACCCTTAACACTTAATATTGATTATCTATGTAAAAAAATTAGAAGAAAATATTGAAATAGATTGTCAAGTATGTGATTTATGATGTAAATTTTGTATTTGAAGGTTCAATAAATAACCAATATTATTAAACTCGGCTTGGGGTCTTTACTTAGATATACTAGGTAGTCAAGGGTCAATGGGTAAAATTAGGGGTTGAACCAACTTGTTCCAAAGGAGGGATTATGTTAAATTGGGTTGAACTAGATGAGTCAACCTAGTCTCACAGCATTGTAATTAACAATAATAGCACCCTTGTTAAACATGGGCAAAGAACTTTATGTCAAAGATTCGGACCTTTTGTCAAAAGGTTCTAACTATCCTTTAAACAAAGAAGCATAGAATTGAAATAGAATGTGATAGTGCAAAATCTATACAAGTTGAAATGATTAGGACTATTTATGCGGGTCAATGACGAATGATTTAGACTAGTTGAAATGATCAGGACTACTTATGCCTGTTAGTGCCAAATGATCTGGACCAGTTCAATTGGTTTACAGTTGTCACATCTTCAAAATTATTTAAACGATTAAATTTGAAAAGTTGTTGCAACTTTTGATCAAATTCTTGGACAATTCTATGTGTTTAGCTTATATTCATTTGTGATAAATGATCTATATTGATTTTAATTGATTAAATTCAAATCTAATGGATGCAATCCATACCTAAACATTACAACTCTTATTAAAAAGTCATGATCTTTGAAATTGGTTTTAAAACATAAAAAAGGTGTTACTACTTTGAAAAAAAGACAAATTCTTGATGAATTATTCTTTTTTCTTCTATACTTTCTTCTCCTTTAGACAACTATACACAAAAATCTCACAATAAATCTAATCAAGTGTGGCTTGATACTTGAACTTTTAGTATTCAAGTATCAAGATTTAGCTGTATCCTTAGAGGATTTCGCTTCAAGACTCTCTTAGCAAACTTTATGTGTGAGATATAAATTTTCTAAGGAAACCGAATTTATTCATGCTTCTAAGTTGATTATTGTATCTTTAAGCCAATTTTCCTTTTGTTATTTACTCCTAAATAAAAGGAAAAAATTGTTTGCTTTGCAAATATATAAGACCATTTTTAGTGGCGAAATCTCTTGAAAGTTCCTATGGTTGAAATGGTAAGATGAAAGAAATCCCATGGAACATAAGAGACTTCTCAACAGAACCGCTTTTTGTTGGAGGATAAAACTTTCTTTTTAATCTAATTTTGAAAAGTTTTCTCTTTTCAATGAAAAAAGGGTCTACAATATAAAGGTTTTAGGGATATAATTGAAATTTATATAAATAATAGCTCCTAACAATAGAAATGGGATTTTGGAGAATTTTATGAGAACATTATTGTAGAAGATAGGGGTGAGCGGGTGCATGGTGGGTAGGGTATAAAGTATTATCCATACTCTACCCTGTGAGGTATAGGGTATTGAATTTTATACTCAAAACCTACCATGTGGTTCCTTGTACCCACCTTGTATCTTGTATCCTGTAAAATTTACAGGGTACAAGGTAACCTATGGAACCTGTAATTTTTTTTTAATAAAATCTCTATATTTTTTCTTTCTTTTTAAAACATCAAGTATATAGTTTTTGATATGTGTTAATATAATATGTAACACTTTTTTATTTGCATACATTAAATATAAACAAAATGTAGAAAGATATTTAAAAAGTAATTTATTAATATCACAAGTTCTATAATATATAGAATCTATTTATATGTGAAAGTTGAAACCTACAACAAATACTTATGGAACCTATTTACGTGATATTAAAAAAAATTATAAAATTTGCAAAAAATTTCAAAATTAAAAACTTTGGAACTACTTTTATATATTAATTAATATTATGACATAAACAATATCTCTATATAATTTGAAATTTCAAGTACGTACATACATGATACAACCATAGTTCTTTTAAAATAAAAATAACAAGTCATTCTAAAATAAATTAGTACGAATCATTCTATAATAAAATTTTTTGAACTGTAGTGTACATATAATAATCTTGAATATAAGTGGTTGCTAAATAAAATATGGAATATCGTTATTTATTTATTATATATTAATATTACTATATAATATTTAATAAAGTGGACACATGATACCCTTGAACTTATATCTTGTATAGCATAGTACAGGTTCCAGGTTGGATACAGGGTTTGAAGACCTCATACCCGTGCCTTATCATGTGAAAACAGGTTCAAAAATATTCTATCATGTGGCCTTTAATACCCATCTAGACCCTACGCGATCGAGCAGGATCTAAGTGGGTATCCTGTATGACAGGATTACCCGCTCACCCCTAGTAGAAGATGATTAAATATTAACGTTTATATAAACCAAATATATTAGAAATCCAAGAAGGAAAATCTTTTGCACATAACAAGATCAGCCATCATGCACTAGGTGGAAAAAAGTGTATAAAGAAAGAACAAGTTTGTCAAGTTAATCTTTTAACAATTACATCCAAGCATCCACTAACGTTTTGCAAGAGACAAATAATAAACGTACTCCCAAGACAAACTTGAGAGTCAAAGATTAGTTTGCATGTAGTGGATAATCAATTCGGTCGTTGATTTTCTCAAACAGTTGTTGACAGTTCACAAAAAGACACCCACAAGGAGGACAGCATGTGCCTTTCCCACTCCCCCTCATTGGCTTTGAATTAAAGGGTATCATGACTTTGGTTTTATCATTCTCAAATCTTATCGATATTGACTCGCCTTATTCATGGATTTTCAAGACAAACTTTCTTCAACTAGATCCACTAAATTATGTTTGTTTATCTATTTATTTTAGCATTAGATCCATTCGGATTTTTCTTGCACCACTGAATCTATGAAATATTTATAGTCCTTAGGTTGTGTGCCGTGAATGTCGGAGAGTTTATATATTGCCTGCTAGTACATTTTCCACTCACATTGACTGTGTCATGACAAGTGACATATCTAGCTCCTTTGCGTGGAAATCCGATTTAATGCTGAAAATAGATTTTGGCCTTTCTTGGGGATGTTAATATAATTACTTTGCCATATTTAATTAATTCTATGACTATGATCCATCTATTTATTTTTATATGTTACTAACAAATATCTCCATCAAAGGAAGCCTATTATTAGATTTTGTTGATACTTTAAAATAGTTTACAATAGATGGACTAATAAGCCTAACAGTGATTTTTTTCATGTTTGGCTATTTATTTTCTTTAGTGTAAGGATCCAAAATAATAATGTTGAAAATTAAGATAATTATATGATATGAGATGAATGATTATGTTGATTGAGGTTGTGTTAATTATCTTTCACTTTAGCAGCTTAAGGTTATCTATTTGGTGAATAATGTGATTAAGTAACAATGTAGTCATGCAAAAGCGGTAGAGAACAAATGTGATAATCATTACAATTGCATCTTGGAAATAAAGGTTTGTTTATTTCATCATATTTTAGTAATTTTAACATCATATTTTCATCGTTTTTAAATAAATATTTATCAAGAAATATATACCGATGAAAAACTGATAGTTTTATTTATAAACAGACCAAATAAATATAAGATAAATATAATGCAGAGAAATTTTATATGCAGATCTGATATAAATATGACACCGGTAAAAATCAGAAAATCTAAACCAACCTTAACTTGTTAGCTTGTTAGCTTGTTCTGCTCGCTAAAGTTTTCCATTGGAAAAATAAAAAGATTTTGTGAAATCATCCAACATTAAAAAGAGGATATATGATGGTATTTGATTTATGACATGCATTAAACTATTATACTAGCCCAGCATTACCTTCATTTATAATGATTCACCATCTTCTCAATTTGTCTTACAATTATATCCCACTTAATTAATTTCTAAATAGTCCAAGGGTTATTTCATGTATTGAAAAAAGAAAGTGACTTGGGTCTGTTTGTTTGGCCTTTTCCGACAGATACAAATACTTTTTTCAAACATTTTTTTAACAAATTATTTATAAAAAATAGATATAGATAAAAAAAATTGACAGTTCTTATCAAAAGATCAAATATAGATAAAATATATATGCAAATCGGACATATTTACATATATCATTTTGAAAAAGATACAGATTCAGATACAAATGAAAAACAGACCATCCAAACAGGGTAGTTCGGTTTTAAGTTATTTGATTCAAGAATTCGGATATATATAGGATATATATATATATATATATTTAAGAGATGGGATTAAATTTGAGTAGATAATGTATGACTTTCTGGTTGCAAATCGTGATGAACTATATATTGTGGTGTGATGAACTACGTTTTTTAAGAAACCATCTGTTACGGACTTATATTGAATGTTATATGCTTGCTAATTGTTATATTTTACATTTGCCTTATGTGTTCTTCTTTTTCATATAGTTATGTTATTCATCTATAAAATAACAAAAAAAATGAAAAACTAACAAAAATTGCTTTCTCTTTTAATATCAAATATTTTTTTATATGCATCTAAACTTATACTAAGATAAAATAATATCTTTTAGACTTGCGTATAGATAATTATCTGATAATTATTTTCTAAATTACGGGTTTTCAAAATTATACCGTGAATGAAAATTACGCTTCTTTCAGAATTTTCGAAACATAAAACTAAATGAATAAAAACATAAGCTTGACAGTGTTTGCAAAACCCAACCAATACAGTAAATTTTACAAAAATTAAAACAAATTATGAAGACTTGATTTCCAGTAGTGGGTATAAGTCTTATCATGGAAGTCATAAAAAATATAAAAAAATTGCTTTCCTTGTTAATATTTCAACAAAAAAAGAAACATTAAACAATTTTTTTTTCTTTTAATATTTTCATTAATATAATAAAAAACTAAAGGAATGAAAACTAAGAAAAAAAAAAAAAAAGAGAGTTGAATTAAGATTATAAGGAATTGCAATGTAAATTACTAATGTTATCTTAGAAATGTAAATGGTAGACTCTAAAAATTTGCATAAATTTATTCTCTCTTTCACATGATGCTCTTGGATATGGATTCTCTCTGTTTACTGTCCTTTAATATACCATCGTAAAATGCGTACAATTAATAATTAACATTATAAGACATAAGATAACGTTATAGTGGTGTTATATGATATATGATGAATCAAGGCGATTCTAAAAATTGATCAAGAAAATGAGGAAAGTTTTGGTATTTCATTTTTACGAAATTGAAAAATTGAAAGTGTTGATCCCAAGTTAGTAATAGAGAAAGAGAGAGAGGCAGGGAAAGAGGGGGGGATGGTTAATTGGTTACTGTTTTTTAATTTTTTTTTCCGAAATTAATCATAACAACTTTTGGTGTAAATTACTTTGGAAGGAATCAATATTTAGAGGTAAGTCCAAGAGAAATTTTATGGTCTCGTCATTATCCAATGGCTCATACGATACCCAATTGTAATTAAATCATTAAAATAATTAACATTCCAATTATTATGTTTATTCTAATGTTTAGATGGTTGACTTGTGGTCCTGGCGATAGGACCATAGAAGCTCCTTAAGTTCAAATAAGATATCAATATTCTGAGTGGTTAAGAGGAATGATCAACATTTCATAAATTAGGTAAATAAGAAATTAACATTTCACAGAGTAGGTCGAATAAGGTATTATTGTTTAAATGCTTAAAAAAATGGATTGATGTTGTATGAAATGGTGCAAATAAGGATCCTTTCTTCTGCGTATTTGTTGCCCACTTTGAAACATTGGTCCATTTTATTTAATCATTGAAAATGTTGATAATTTTTTCTTAAATATTTATAATGTTAATACTTTATTTGAACTTAACCTCCAAATATGAGTACTTCTTGGTATAATTTCCCCTTTTTAATTATGAGATGAGAATTGTTTTGCAATAATCATGATGGAATATTTTATATGCAAATATAAAGGTGAGAATGAAGAGAAAAATTAGACACATCGATATATAATGGTTTAACCTTGTGCTTATGTCAATTCTTTTAGCTCTATATTAGGGATTCAATATTCCACACTTGTTTATTTTACTATATCCAATAAATACGAGTGTATAAAAGTTCACCAATTACAAGGCTTTAATTCTCTTTGCTTAACCTATCTAACTCTTCAAGCTAAATATTGATCTATAGAGTTACTTATTACTCTCCTTTATAATAAATCTTACGAAAGTACAAAGCAAATCGAGGAATAAGGTAAAGGTAAATTATATTAAAAGATATTAATATTCGAGGATAAATTTATATAAGATCTCAATGTTTCAAGTGATCAAAAGATTGATCAATTTCTTGTAAGTGAGTAAAACGAGGTGTGAACGTTTTATAAAGTCAATTAAATAAACTATTAATGTTTTCCATTATGGGTACTTCACTCACTTCCAAAAACTTTAAATTGTTTTATTTTTTTTAACCACTTAAAATGTTAATATTTTAAATGAACTTACTGGCAAAAATTAATACCGTTTGGTATATCTACCCAATATAAATAGTACGTGATCCTCTTAAAGTTTTTACTTAAGACTTAACCAAAAAAAAAAAAAAAAAAACGAATAAAGAAATGAATGAATACATGAAGAAGTAAGCTCTTATTCAACACTCTAAAGTAATCATCTAAGCTACACTCTCAACTCTATGCATGAAACATTATAAACAAACTTTTGACACATTATAAAGTCATGAGAATTTCTTGTTGCTTCTTGTCATATTTGATCTAGAAATGTTGTTTCCTTCTTGTATGATGACTCTCTAATGTTCAAATTACTTCTTATAATTTAAAGTTTTAATCTTTCTTCTAAATGTGGATAAGCTTGAGAAATATGCTTCAACTATTTCTCTAATTTTATCTCTAGAATTTTCCAATCCCCTTTATGATATTTGCTTCATGTAATGTAATTTGATTCATCGAATCCAAAATTCTTGTTATCTTGAAACTTTCCATTACATGCAGGTAAATTATATCAAAACTCATAAGGTATTAGTGTTTAAAGTTAAATTTAAAAAAGGTATTAACATATTGAATGGTTAAAGAAAAAACAATAAGGTTTTATAAATTGCAACAGATAAGGGATCAATATTTTTAATGATTAAAAAATATCAATATTTTAAGTGGTGACAAATATACATAAGATATTTCTTATCTGCACCATTATATATAACGTTAATTCCTTTTTTTTTTCTTTCTTTTTTTTTATAAACTATTCAAAACATTATTATCTTATCTGACTTACATTATAAAATGTTGATCTCATTTTTTCAACCACTCTAAATGCTGAATTTTTTTATTTTTAATTTTCTCTCAAATATTAATCCTGATGTAATTTTTCAAATTCATTTATAATATTTATTTGCATTTTTTTCTATGTGTTTCCATCTTTATCTATAATATATTTTCTTAAACTTGACCATTTGGGGACATTTATAACTTCCTTTTATTTTGTAATTGAAATCTTCAAAATATTTCCGATAAATTCAAATTATATTATCCATTTTGAAATATCTGAACCTTTTCATGGACATATCTCTTAAAATTGGGACTTTATTACGATTCTTTCTGATATTTCTCTGTAACTTCATAAAAATATAATTAGTTATATTTCCCCAATATAACTAACCTTGGATTTCAATGTTGATTCATAAATTCTTCAATGCAAGAAAACCGACCGCCGTCAGAGAAACTGTCCCGTCTTTACTCACTGGAACTGCTCTCTGTTCTTATTACGTACTGAACTTATATAAATGTTAATGAATAAAAACTTTTGGCGAAATCATGTGCTGGCCGTTTAAAGTTTGTTATCACGATGGTACTTCCATGAAACAAAGCCGCCATATTGATTTCCACTTTTACTTATTTCATTCATCCAGTCCTAAAATGTTAATGTTGCACGATACGATGACATGACATGACATGAGTATATTTGGATTGTTTGATTTTTATTTATAATTTATTTGTATTAAATATGTATTATATTCGTATCATATCTGTTTGATCTATTTATGAATAAATATTTCAGTTTTTTATTATTATCTGTTTCTTAATAAATAATTATTTAAAATAATAAAAATATGATACCAAAATTATTGGAATATGATGAAACAAACAGATCCAATTAGACTTGAGATGCCGATGTTCTAAACTTGATTGAATATGTTGTCTTGGATAAGAATTCGGAACGGCTATAAAATAATTAATCCTTGAAGAACACTTGCGGACTTGAAATTGACTCATGGTATAATGTAATCATGCAGCTGCTCATCAATTGGAACTTGATGGACACCAAAGGAGCTCCAAGAGCTTCACGAATTACCAAAATCATTGATACAGGAAGCACTCTTTACAAACTTGGAATTAATAAATGAAAATTGTCACCGTAAACTGTTGAATTAACTTGAGAATAGCCATTATAATATGAACCCTTTAAATCTACATCTACAAAGTTCATTTCACTTTAGCATTAATCAATCCCCATGGATATAAAACAAATTTCAGTGGAAATTTACCTTACATATTACCAAAAATATATTCAATAAGTAGAGTTGAATCTTTAGTTTGCTGATTTGTCCAATTAAATTTACAAAAATAATAAATTTGTCCATATTTATATGTATAAGGATCATCCATCGAACAAACCTATGACTGCTTTATTATTTAATGTAACATATGCAAGAATCATCTAAGCTACCCTCTATCTTGATAAATTTATCACTTTTTGTTCCTTTTAATCATATATATTTTATATCAAACTTGGAACTTGTACACTTGAATAACTTGTGTACTTCATAAAAATATTCGTAGAGACTTAAGATGATTTTTTTTTTTTTTTTATGGTTAAATCTAAACTAAGAGATCTAATATAAAGGAAATTCAAGTATATGAAAAAGGGATTTCGGATATTGGCGGTATAAGGTAAGTGACAACATCGTTGTGTTTGTGACATAATGGTGATGGTGATAGTGGCTGAAGTTTGATTTCCCTCGGTTGATTCTCAATAGAAAGGTGTTTTGATTCAAGTAATGAATTATATTATCAAGTTATTGATTTCAAATTTGTGAAGCTTTTATAGGTTGCCTAAATGTTAGTTAATTGAATGGTTGTGTCTTATTTATCGTGTTCATGATTAATAGTAATTCACAATCCCTCACTATATGCCTTTCTCAAATATATTAGGACTGAATGAATTTCATATGGAAGATGATTATTATTTATTAATTTACAATTTAATAAATATGCTAAAATGTACTGATAGAAACTTTCTATGATTTTTTTTTGCCGTAGGATCTTTTAATGAAATGCAATAATCAATTACAAGTAATTTGATACATACCGTTGTCCATTGCTTTTGATTTCCAGTCGAAAGAAGAAAATCTGTCACGAACTTTGTCTTGTGATTTCTCCTACTCTACCCTTTTTCTTTTAGATTTTTCTTTGATGGTGTAGAAAATTCTCTAATGAAAAAGATACGTTGTTTTCCTTTTTCTCTTATGGAAAAGATACGTTGTTTTCCTTTTCTCTAATGGAAAAGATACGTTGTTTTCTTTTTCCTTTTCTGTCTATTATATTTAATTAGGGAGAGAGGAAGGATTTTAAATCCTATGACTTAAAATTACTATTATGCCAAATGACCATCATATTAGACATTTACATTAAGTCATACTCTAAGTCACATGGACCACTAATGTTAAAATAATTTAACAATCTCCCACTTGGTCCATGTTACGACTTGATGATTCACTAACAATTTGTGTGCACCATATTTAGAATGCATCAAGTCATAATTCTTGATTGAATTAAAATGACTGAATCATGGCGGTCACACACCATTTAACGATGTGATTCCTTCCATGTATTACAAGAACATCATAATTCATGATAACTTAATTGAGGAATATTAAAATCTTTAAATCATTATCTCCAATTAGGCTACTAGTTATCTCACAAACAATAATTGTATACAACTCGATGTAGATAACTAATAAGCAAGCAAAACCACAACTTTAACTGAATTCACAAATGTCATAACAATATGAGCAATACAACCATATGTATATATATACATATACATCAAATATCAAATCAATGAGGACCTATCTATAATGCCCATCCGTTCAACATGTCCAATAAATGTTTTGGTGGCAAACCCTTAGTTAACGGATCCGCTATCATCAGGTCAGTACCGATATGCTCAATTGACACTCTTTGGTTTTGTACTTCTTCTTTAACAGACAAGTATTTCAAATCCATATGTTTCGCACCTTTAGAATACCTATCATTCTTAGAAAAGAAAACAGCTGCAGAATTATCACAATAGATTCTTAACGGCTTAGCTATACTGTCGACTAATCCAAGCCTTAAGACAAAGTTCCGCAACCACAATGCATGAATAGTGGCCTCAAAGCATGCCACAAATTCAGCCTCCATAGTGGAAGTAGCGATGACTGACTGCTTTCCACTCTTCCATGAAACTGCTCCTCCAGCCAACAGAAACATGTAACCAAATGTAGATTTCCTCGAGTCTACACATCCAGCATAATCTGAATCCGAATATCCTACTACTTCAAGATGATTTGATCTCCTATATGTAAGCATGTAGTCCTTGGTACCTTGTAAGTACCTAAGTACTTTCTTTGCAGCTTTCCAATGATCAAATCCTGGATTACTCTGATATCGGCCTAACATTCCTACAGCGAAACTTATGTCCGGCCGAGTGCATGTTTGTGCATACATCAAACTTCCAACCAGTGATGCATAGGGAATAGATTCCATTGATTTTCGTTCCAAGTCATTCTTTGGACATTGCAATTTACTGAACTTGTCCCCTTTCTGAATTGGAACTATTCCTGCAGAGCAATTTTCCATTCTAAATTTCTCTAACACTTTATTGATATAGCCTTTTGAGACAATCCTAACAATCCTTGTGATCTATCACGGAATATCTCTATTCCTATCACATAAGATGCCTCACCCATATCTTTCATTTCAAAAGTTTCAGAGAGAAATTTCTTTACATCATGTAACAAACCCATGTCATTAGCAGCTAAAAGAATATCATCGACATATAACACCAATATAATAAACTTGCTCCCACTGACCTTCATATAGATACACCGATCAACGGTATTCTCTACAAAACCATATGACGTAATGGTATTATTAAACTTAATATACCATTGTCGGGAAGCTTGTTTTAATCCATATATCGATTTCTGTAACTTACACACCAAATTTTCATGTCCTGTGGTTATAAAACCCTCAGGTTGGTCCATATAAACTTCCTCTTCTAAGTCACCATTCAAAAAGGCGGTCTTTACATCCATTTGGTGAAGCTCTAGATCATAATGAGCCACCAAAGCCATAATAATTCTTAAGGAGTCCTTCTTCGAAACTGGAGAGAAGGTCTCTTTATAGTCAATACCATCTTTCTGAGTATAACCTTTGGCAACAAGTCTGGCCTTGTATCTTTCGATGTTGCCTTTTGAGTCTCGCTTGGTCTTGAAGACCCATTTACAGCCAACTCGTTTTGATCCTTCAGGCAACTCTACTAACTCCCAGACTTGATTTACATCCATTGATTTCAACTCTTCCTTCATGGCATTGAACCACTTTTCAGAATCATTACATTCCATGGCTTGTCTAAATGAGATTGGATCTTTATCAATGCTTAAGTCAGATTCTTGCTCAAGTGAGTAAACCACATAATCATTCGATATAGCTGGTCTTTTCTGTCTTGTAGACCTCCGTAATGCCATTTCTTGTGGTATCACTTGTTCATTTGTGACTTGCACATTGTCACTTGGTTCATCTCTAATATGTTCACTTTGTGTGTCTCGAACATCAATTTGTTGTCTTAGCATGTTGCGTGACTGTGATGCAACAAAAGGAACAACAACTTGAGTAGAAACACTGGGTGTAGGGGTCTCCTTTTGAAATTCTCTAATATCCACTTTTCGTGATTCCCCACTCCCACTGAATTGACCATTTTCAATGAACCGAGCATTACCAGACTCAACTATTCTTGTACTATGGTTAGGACAATAAAATCTGTACCCCTTTGATTTTTCAGGATAGCCGATGAAGTAACCACTAATGGTTCTTGCATCAAGCTTCTTTTCATGTGGATTATATATCCTTATTTCTGCTGGACAACCCCAAACATGAAGATGCCTTAAGCTGGGTTTCCTACCTGTCCATAGTTCATAAGGAGTCTTAGGGACTGCCTTACTAGGAACCCTGTTTAGCAGATATGCAGCAGTTTTTAATGCATGCATCCATAAGGATAAAGGTACAGTGCTGTAATTTAACATACTCCTAACCATATCCATAAGTGTGCGATTCCGCCTTTCAGCCACACCGTTTTGTTGCGGTGTACCAGGCATTGTATACTGTGCACATATGCCTCGACTTTCAAGGAATTTTGCAAATGGACCAGGACATTGTCCATTTTCATTGAATTTACCATAATATTCACCACCCCTGTCTGACCTCACTACTTTCACTTTTCTATCTAACTGCCTTTCAACTTCATTTACAAACACCTCTAGGATGTTCACTGATTGGGACTTTTCATGCAGTAGATACAAATAGCAATATCGTGAGTAGTCATCAATAAATGTGATGAAATATTTCTCACCACCCCATGTTGGAATGTCAAAAGGACCACAAATATCAGTGTGTATCAATTCAAGAAGTTCATTACTTCTTGTGGCAGGATTCTTTGATATGTGTCTAGTTTGCTTACCTTTTATGCAATCAACACATATATCCCAGTCAGTAAAATCCAATTGAGGTAATATTTCACCTTTCACCAACCTCAATACCCTTTCTTTGGATATATGACCTAATCTTTGATGCCATAAGAAAGCAGAACTATCATTGTGTGCATTACGTTTGTTACCTATACTATGCTCAACAAGAAACAGAGATTCAGCATACATAACATCAAGATTAAAACGATATAAATTATCAACTAAAGTACCAGATCCATAATAGTACGAATGTTTATACAATGAAAATACACCGTTTCCAATCTTAAAGTTAAATCCTACTTCATCCAACTTTGCAACAGAAACTAAATTTCTAGTACATTCAGGAACATAGAGACACTTTTCTAGATCCAGGTGACACCCGGTATCCAAAATCAATCTGTACGTCCCGATTCCTTCTATTCGTGCCTTCATTCTGTTCCCCATATAAAGGAACTGTTCAGTTCCTCTTATGGGCTGGATCGAAAGGAATCCCTGCATAATATGTGACACATGAATAGTAGCTCCAGAGTCTAACCACCAAGTGTTATTAGGCACTTCAATAATATTTGATTCAAAACATACTGATATACAGTACATACCTTTCTTTTCGAACCAAGCCTTTCTTTTTGGACAATCTTTCTTGAAGTGACCAATCTTCTTGCAGAAAAAACACTTCTGATCCTTATGGATCTGACCTCCACTAACTTTCATAGAGGCTTTGTTCTTCTTCTTATTCTTCTTATATGGTTTAGACTTGCTACTACCAGCATCATTATGAACAGTGAGATGAACAGAGTGATCCTTCATCTTCTTTAATCTCCCTTCTTCCTGAACTAGCATGGCCTTAATTTCCTGAAGGTTCCATTTTTCTTTAATGGTGTTGTAATTCACCTGGAATTGACCAAACTCAGGAGGAAGCGAGTTGATGATGAATTGAACCAAAAAGGACTCACTCACATCCATACCCATTGACTTCAGTTTTGCTGCTAGATTAGCCATACTTGTCACATGATCATGAATGGGTCGTGACCAATCAAATTTCTTGGTCGTCAACTCACTCATGAGGTTCCCCACAATAGACTTGTCAGCTATATCTGATTGTGAGTACTCTTTAATTTTCATCATAAATTCCCTTGCATTTTCGGTTTTAGGCATTGACGGCTTAACATTTTCAGCTATCGTCATTCGCATCAAGTTCAAACTCAGCCTATTAGACCGTTCCCAAGCCTCATAAAGAGACTTATCAGATTCAGTACTAGTCTCAGTTATGGCTGCAGGCTTTTCATTTGAAATAATTGCTAAGTCCAAATTCAAAATACCCAGTTGAAACTGGATCTGTTCGGACCATTCCGCATAGTTCAGCCCATTGAACTTGATCATTCCATTGCCCAAAGCTAATAAACTACTAGAAGCTGCAAACATAATCCAAATGTACACATTAATGCTTTGATTTAACTTAAATGGATTCAAATAAATGTAAACTTTAACTATGTATTTAAGGTCACCTTTGGGTGATACCTTAATGCATAACTTTTAATCAATAATGATGCTTGGATAAATATACTTTGATAGATCAATCAATCATACTTAAGTGAATATGTATGTTATCTTTGGATATACAATCATATTCACCAGTATATCAATGAATCACTTTTAGTATCATTAATTATAGGCAATGATCCATCTTTGGATGATCTCCTAGCATTATAATTGATGATCACAATTGTTCATTTCAAACCTTTATATCATTTACTAGCATCACATGAACATGAACAATTGATAAAATAAAATTTTAATGTTTAAATTCTTTCAAGCTAGGCCACTTTGGTGACTAACAAGCTTTCATTACAATAAACATTGCTTTACACTAATATATTCTCAATAAATATCAAACTATTCAATTATTAATACCATTCAATCCAAAAAACTATAATAAATTCTCAATAATGTGGAAGATATGCCAGGAATATAGCATATACATTTATAGACATTTGGTTTTATTTTCCACTTTCAAAAAATTAATGTTCCGAAATTCATAGCCATCGGACTATCTCTATAGGCGGAAGTTCAATAATATCATTATATGCTTTGACCAGGAAATGATAAATATATAATAATAATATTATTCCATGGATTCATCATCAAAGTTCGAAACAGTAAAGACTCGTGAAAACAAATGTCTACAACTATATGTGGGAAACAGGAACATACACAAACCAAAACTATGTTTGGAAACAGGAACATTTATATATTTACCAGGATATTAGTTTTTAATTTCCAGTTTCGGAAATTAATGACCGAAACAATGCAACGAATTATTACATTCAATTCCCATGAACTAAACTTTCCCTTGGATTGTTTCTAAAATTCCAGTAGAGTCAATGACATTCGAAAAGACTCACAAAGTATGAGGGATTTAGAAACACAGACGATATTTTCATGAACACTTTACGAAGTACGAGGGATTTTTTTTTTTTTTTTATTATACCCATCGTATTGAACAAACACATAATCCTGGCAATTCGTGACAATGTAACTGCCACACCAAATATTTTAATGCCAACGGTCGTAAGAACAAAATCATGATTATTAATCAATATACGCCACATTCAATTGTCCAAACCGAGTTTTCGAAAATCTAATTTTTAAGCAATATTCATACCCGCTCTGATACCAATTGATAGAAATTTTCTATGATTTTTCTTTGCCGCAGGATCTTTTAATGAAATTGCAATAATCAATTACAAGTAATTTGATACATACCGTTGTCCATTGCTTTTGATTTCCAGTCGAAAGAAGAAAATCTGTCACGAACTTTGTCTTGATGATTTCTCCTACTCTACCCTTTCTTCTTTTAGATTTTTCTTTGATGGTGTAGAAAATTCTCTAATGAAAAAGATACGTTGTTTTCCTTTTTCTCTTATGGAAAAGATACGTTGTTTTCTTTTCTCTAATGGAAAAGATACGTTGTTTTCTTTTTCCTTTTCTGTCTATTATATTTAATTAGGGAGAGAGGAAGGATTTTAAATCCTATGACTTAAAATTACTATTATGCCAAATGACCATCATATTAGACATTTACATTAAGTCATACTCTAAGTCACATGGACCACTAATGTTAAAATAATTTAACATGTACAACTTTAAATTCGTGTAAAATTCGTACTAATATAATATCACTAGAGATAATTGCTTGCATAATTGCATATGCAAATAAAAATAAATACACCAAGGATCGGAATTCAGAATGGGACCATTGGCAATAAATTCATCTTTTGTTAATTATAATTCACAGCTACTGCTTTACTACTCTCATAAGAAAAATCGAATGAGCGAACTTTTTTTTTTTTTTTTTTTTTTTTTTTTTTTTTGTAATTTATGCTTTTGCAAACGTAATAAAACGTGCACGCTCAACTAAAATGTTCACAAAATGCGCATTTAATAGAAATTATTATGACCATTATGAGTTGGACCAGCAAGTCCATCTTTATTTTGGGTCGCTTTCTCATATTTGTGTTCCTGAGTTCTGCAACCCAAGCTAAGAAAGGGATGTGCATTAATATTATGCCATGTACCATTTGAAATGGAATATAATGGAATGAAATAAAATGGATTAGATCGAAATAGATCCTAAAATGATAAATTCATTTTTATGTTTAAAAGTATTCATGAAATGAAATAACCATAAAGTGTATTTGTTAAAAATATTTCTAAATGGTAAATAATGTTGATGATACATATGTGATAAGATAAAAATATAATTAACCTATATATATAATTAACCAAGCTAGAATAAAATTGCAATTTCGCATCTAAGGAAGTGGAATCGAATTCTCCTTTAAGGTTAAAATCATCAACTTTAACGAATCGTTATTCTAGGTTCTATAAATACGTCCAAACATAAGAAATCAAATGAAATCTAAAATCGTGATTCAATTTTGAATTCATTCCTGTGCGCCAAACATCACATTAGACGTTATAATTGATGTTCTTATTTTGACTGCTTGTCTCAACCAATTGATGTTTCTTTGTAATTCAATATTATTATCCCAAATAAAGTTGGCTCTACTGGGGGAAAAAATGAATATGTATTAACCAAGATTAAAAAAAAAAAAAAAGTCTAGAGTAATGTTATATAATAAAAACAGATATCCAAATCTTTCAATAGATTAGGAGTTTCTTCGTCAATGCTTGCACTACGTGTACATACTTTTGAGCCCAACCTTTTATAAATCAAATTTCACCATGAAAAATTACCAAAAAATAAAAATTTCACTATAGAAAAATCCTAGAATATATAATGAGAAAATGAGCATTTACAATATAGAAGAGGCACTTAATCACACCAAAAATAACTATATAACTAGTTTTTCTTTCCTACCTTTCTTGGTTATCAAAGCTACAAAGTGAACCATGTGTAAATATTAATTTCCTGTGATACCCTTATTTTAGATATATAGTTATTTGTTGATACATGCATCTAGATGCATTCTTTAAGAAAAAATTAATTTAAAAAAATAGTAAATATTAGAATGATTAATTGTTTAAAAACAAACAAACAAACAAACGAACAAATGAACAAACAATTTAGATAATGACATAGCCTACCACAACATACCTAGCTCAATATTGACATCCAACCTTTAGATAGATATATCAACTTGTAAGTGGTATTCTTGGTATAATGATAAAACACTACTAGTGAGCTTCCATAAAATGATTAAGTCTCTTTTTGTATCAACCAATCATTCACAAGCAAAACTAAATAATCATCATTGTGTTTATCATCGTGAATGCACATGTAAATTGACTAAATACTAACACCCATTTGGGTTCGTTAATACCCATATGATTCACACACACACACATTTTCTATCATATCCAAAACAAATGGCTTCCATAGGTGAGGTTATTTGGCAACAAAATATTTTAATGATCCATCTCAAATAGTAAATATAAAATTGTCAAAATTTTAATTTTGGATTTTTTAAGGAAGTCTATGGTAGGAGCGCAAAGCCATGGTATGGATTGATCCCCTTTTCATTTTTCTTTTATTATCAATTTTAAGGATACACAACATTGAACACAATCGTTCACTAAGCCATGTTTTTGAATTATGTGATATCAAGAGTTACACGGCTTTGAACATGGTCACGTTCTTACCCATACACTCTATGTAACATTAAGAACTCTTTAATCCTTAATTGAAGAGTTTCACAAGTAAGAACACATCCCTGTTCCTTCCTTTATTTCTCAATACGACACTATTCTTTCTCAACAAACTATGTTTTATGTGACATCATGTTTACTCTCAACCGCAGAAGTGCAACCTTGTGTATTGAGTGATTCATCTTAAATTTCTCAAATCTAAAATTGCACAATCTTAAGCCAAATCTATATGAAAAAACATTATTGAAAACTTGTTTCAAAAGGTAAATAATTTCAATAACATTACCCCCAAACCAACAACACATTCGCAAATCCATAATTCATTCATATTCAAATAACAATGCGACCTTTTTTCATGTTTTATCATTATAAATTATCACAATGATACATGAATAACACTAAAACCATATCCTTATTGTCTGAGAATCTCAATCATTATTTATTCAAGTTATACTATTAAAAACCCCAATTTCAAGGATTAATATAAAAGAGACTTATGCAAATTCAATCACAATAACCTTGTGCTCTAATCTCGTACATTGTTGTTATAATGCCACTTATCAAAATAGCTTGATTTTAAAGGGAATTGTTTACTTAAAATGTACAATGATGATCTCTTTCCAAATCCTAGATTTGTTGACATTCTTTTTTTTTTTTTTTATGCATGAATCAAGATACATTCGATAAGATAATATATTAGCTCAAATGTAAAATAATATATGTAATATATTCACTTCCAATGGAAACAAAATAGTTACCGGATAAGATTGAAGCAACGCAAACAAATATTGGCATTGTTTACATGGTACCGCTAACAAGCATATAAATTGCTTAATTGTAATTGCAAAATGCAAATACATCCTCTACATTGTTGAATCCTTAAAGTGTTACTACTCCTCACAACACTTTTGAAGAGTATAAGAACACACTCAAAAGGATTATTTATGTCCCATTTAGAGTTCTTGTAAATAGATTTTAGTGTTCTAATAATGGTTTTTGTGTTATTTCTGTACCTTTAAAATGAAGGGAGGTAATGTCATACTTAAAATGTTTAGGGCATCTAGTAGTACTTTGATCTATAGTCTTTGAAGATTATTTGCAGTTATTCTTAATATAGAAATCATACCGAGCAGTGGGGTAAAGTTTCAATTGTTGACTTTTTACCAATTAACCTAAGATACTCTATATCGGAATTACTTCTCCATTTGATTTTAATAATTGCTAGGGAGAAGCCAATTGTTGATATTTTGTCAATTATTTTAAGATAAACCTTGTCGATAGGTTGGAGCATGTCAAGAAAGGTCAACAGATTTGGGTTATCAGCGCCAAGTCTTTACTAGGATGAATGGAAAAGAAGATTGTTCAGTAAAAGAGAGGTTCGATCGTGGCCCAGTATCACTCTCTATTAATTCTTGACATTGATAAAAAAAGATAGCAAAGGTACAAAGCTGTTTAGATCCAAACAAAAGGGTGGTTAACTATTAAAAGAAATGATAGAAATTTATGGTGTAATTCTAATTACTCAGCAGATAATAAAGGGTGGATGGTAAAATTGTAAAAGCGTGGTAAAGTTTTGTTGAATTGGAAGTCTAGACATGTCCACAATAATGTCAAGTTGATCGAGACTATTCAACAACAGCTAAATCAAGAACAAAACAATCCGTCAATACATCAGGTTTTGAGGAGGAAGGAAGTTTACGACTTGAGTTTGATGAAACGCTTGTGCGAGGAGAGATGTTTTGGCATCAGCCAGGCATAATAAACTGGGTTAAGTTATAGCTGTTAAAATTGCGAGTCAAATATATAATTTTATAAGTTTGTGATTATATATATATATATTTTTAATTAATATAGATGAAATATTGTTTAGGTGTAGATTTTAGGTGGAATTATAAATTAATTTAGATATACGATTCTACATATTTATAATTTTATCGGCTTTGCACGATTTTGTATGATTATACTGATTTTACATACTCCAATGAATAGTATAATTACAATTTTAACAATCTAGGTAATAAAACTACTAAATTCTTTAAGTAAATGATAGTTAGACGAACAGTCATAAATAACCACGAGATTTAAAAATGAAAATAAATTTTGAGTGCATGGTAAGGAGGCTGTTATCATGGAATTTCATGATTTTAATTATGTTCTTTATAGTTTGGAAGGTCATACATCTATTGATGATTGTCTGTATGATATTGAGTCGTTATACCAACAGAAGTTAACAACTGTTTATAGGTTGAATCGATAAGGAAGATGTGAAAAGAGTAGAGATATAATTGGGTTCTTTGAAAGCCCCGGGCCCCAACCGTTTTAATGGCATTTTTTGTCAATCAAATCTCTGGATTATGGGAAATTTCTTCACTGAATCCCTCAGGTTGCTTCCTCCAAACTTCAATAAAATTAATCTCATCTTACTTCCCAAAATTAAATGCCCTCAGCTAGTTTCTCAATCTCGCCTACTAATCTCTGTAATTTTGCACACAAAATCATTTAAAGATATTGGTTAATAGAATACAACCACTTTTGGATAGCATCATTACTCCAAACCAAAGTGCTTTAATTTTGGGCCGACTTATACAGGATAACATTATTGTTGCTCACGAGGTCTTTTAATCTCTCAAATTGACAAAATTTGGAAATAGATTTGATTGTGCTATAAAACATGATATGGCCAAAGCATAATAGCCAAGGATTGTTTGAGGGTATAATTTTAAAACAGTCTTATCCAGAATTGACTCATCTCTTTTTTGTAGACAAATCTCTAATGTTTGTGGAGGCTGACGAGAGTAACTTATCTCATCTCAAGTTGCTCTTGGAAAGATGTTGTAACGCCTTAGGGTAGAGAATCAACCTTGAGATGTCCTTCATCACTTTTAGTGCGAACACGTAAGAAGGTTATAAAGTTTTTTACTGTAATCTTTTGGGGATTGGAAAAAATATTAAAATTGGAAAGTACTTAGGGTTACCATCATAGTGGAGTAGATCAAAATAATAGGCCTTAATGTTTATAAAGAATATAATTGTGAGTGAATTGGAAGGCTAGAAAACTTTGTTGCTGTCTCGTTGGGGTAGAGAAATTCTATTGGAAGTAACAGTTTAGCTACACCCAATTATGTGATGATCATTTTAAAATTTTCAAAGAGCATACATCATGGAAGATTCAGTAGGTATTACAGACTATGTGTAAAATATATATGATGTGTAACTAATAATTTCCTAACATGTAAGTATGTAGATGATGGTTACTTTAAAAACTATCTACTGTATTATTCATATGTTGGCATATAGTTAATTATCAATACCATATATACATCTACATGATGTATATTACCCACTAGATATTTTTCCTATGTCATGAAGTCAAACACTTAAATGCCAAAATTCTGATATGAGGAGATTATGAGGAGCAGAAGATTCATTGAAAAAGTTGGTCATCTATGGATATGCCTAAGAATAAGAGCGGATTGGGTTTCAAAAATTTGGAAGCCTTTAATAATGAAATGATAGCAAAAATAACTTGGGGTTTTGTTTCTAATAAACCGGATGGGCTTATATGTATTAATAAAATAATTGTGTAATAAAGCTATACTAAAATATGAAGTCTAAATAAAATGATCTAATAATTTTTTTTTGGTTGAAATAGATAATTATATTAAAACATAACGGTAGCAAACCAACTAGAGGAGCAGAAAACAAAAGAAAACAACTAGGGTTGAGAGGACATGCATCCAACAAAAGCTCAACCCCAAAAGGATCATTGGAGACTATCTCCAAGAGAGCTCCTACAAAGTCTTATGTTTTTATACAGACCATATGAGGATACATCAAAGGTTAAAAGGTTCAAAAAACCATCTGGAGGCATGTCAAAGATCATGGTCTCAGGTAGGATCAAGTGAGCTTTGTTCGCTAGGGCATCTGCTACTCTATTTGTTTCTCTAGGGTAGTGAAGCACGTTGTTCAGCAGCAGTTTCGATAGATTTTCCCTGCAAAAAGAAATAACATTAGCATATTTTAATTTTGATTTCATTTGTTCATTTACCGATTGCACAATGATTTTTGAATCAGAATTGATTTCCAAAGTTGTGATGTTCTTTTGTAGGCTCAGTTGAATTCCCCATGCTATCGCCCAGAGCTCAGCCATTAGGATGTCAACATTCCCAATTCTATGGATATTAAGCATGGGATATTATGTCTAGAGACCATATGTATTGTTTCCTATGTTATGATAGATAGAATTGGAAATAAAAATTATGGACACACACACACACACACACTTATACACATATGGTTGTGGTCGCCAGGTCATACATGTTCCTCATTACTCATTTAAAATCCCATCATCATTGAGAGAGAGGAAAGAGAGACAAAATCTCCAAAGGCTCCTTATTGACATAAAAGACCAAACCATCCAAAATAAGGGACTTTGTGTATCCTTCATATGAATGAATTAAGGTACACTTTTGCATTTAATTTTATATGTTTGTTTCCTTATTTAATTTAGGGCTTTTGATCATTAATTTCGATAAGTGGTATTAGAACAACCATGTGCGAGATTAGAGCACAAGGTTACTGTGATTGAATTTGTATAATTCTCTTTTATGTTAATCCTTGAAATTGGGGTTTTTAATAGAATAACAAGAATAAATAATGATTGAGATTCTTGGACAATAAGGATATGGTTTTGGCGTTATTCTTGCATCATTGTGATAATTTATATTGATAAAACATGAAAAAAGGTCGTATTATTATTTGATTATGAATGAATTATGGATTTACAAACATGTTGTTGGTTTGGGATAATGTGTGTTATTGAAATTATTTACTTTTTGAATCAAGTGTTCAATAATGTTGTCATATGGATTTGGCTTAAGATTGTGCAATTTTAGATTTGAGAGATTCAAGATGAATCACTCAATACGCAAGGTTACATTTTTGTACACTTCTGTGGTTGAGAGTAATTATGATGTCACATAAAACATAGCCTGTTGAGAAAGAATAGTGACATATTAAGAAATAAGGGAAGGAATAGGGGTATGTTCTTACTTGTGAAACTCTTCAATTAAGGATTAAAGAGTTCTTAATGTTACATAAGGTGCATGGGTAAGAATGTGACTATGTTCAAAACCGTGTAAGTCTTGATATCGCATAATTCAAGAACATGGCTCAATAAACGATTATTCAATGCCCTGTATCCTTGCGATTGATGATAAAAGGAAAATGAAAAGGGGATCAATCCATTCCATGTCTTTATACTCTTACCATAGACCTCTTTAAAAATCCAAAATTAAAATTTTGACAATTTTGTATTTACTATTTGAGATGAATCATTAAAATAGTTTGTTGTTAAAATAATCTCTCCTATGGAAGCCATCTGTTTTGGATATGATAGAAAATATTGTGTGCATGTGAATCATATGGGTAGAGGTGGGAAAATGGGCCAAATAGGACGGCTGGGCCAGCCCGCTTCAAGAAATCTTAGCTCATTTAATAAATAGGCCATAATTTCTTAGCCCTAGCTCGACCCTCTTTGGCCCATGAGTTAAACGGGTTGGCCCTCTTACTATAGTTAGTCATTACATTTATATACTAAAAATAATTTTACATATTATTTTATAGAAGAATATATATATATATATATGCACACTTTACATAATATGACTCAATTTTTTTTATTCCATTTAGTTTCTTCATTTAGATTAATTATAATTTTTGTTTGGCTTGAAATTTTTTTTTTTTTGAATGAAATCATATTGGTTCTAGTTAGGTTGGTTTATAATTGGATTTTTTATAGTTTAAATACACATCAAAGTAAAATGTGATATATGTATAATGCATAATCATGACCTTAAAAAATTTTCAGAAATGTCGATGGCTTACCCAAGGTTGGTTCTCCTCCGTTTTTTTTTAAGTTGTTCGTTTTTCAATTCTTGCACGGAGAAAATTGACATTTCGTGAATTCGACTCGATTTTCACAACTTAACACCGCAACAAAACACCCCTACTCCTATGTGTAGTAATAGAGCTTGGATGACAGCTGCAACATTATGGTAAATCAAACTGCAGTAGTGGATGATAGGTTAAAAACATAGGGTTTTGGTTGGGGGGGTGGGGGGGGGGGTGGGGGGTGTGTGTGTGTCTATCTATGTCCTCTCCTTTATTGCTTTATGTTGGTAGTGTAGTGTTATCATTAAAAGAAATAACAAATTTGTTTTGATATTTTTTCCTAATTTAATTTGTTACTTTTATTTTTGTTTGATTTTTTTTAGCACTTTTAAGTTTTAATGTTTTTTTTTTATTTTTTTTAGTTAGTGGGCTAGCCTGACCCATCATAGGCCAGCCCTCTTTGGCCCAAGGGTTAAATGGGCTAGGCTTTTTTGGCCCACATTTAAATGAGCTAAAAAAAGCTAGCCTTAACTCGCTTTTTTTGATGGGTAAATGGGTCAGCCCATGGGCCATGGTCCTTTTGCATAGCTCCACATATGGGTACTAACGAACCCAAATGAGTGTTAGTATTTAGTTGATTTACATGTGCACCCACAATTATAAATACAGTGATGGTTTTTCAGTTTTCCTTATGAATGATTGGTTGGTCAAAAGGAGGCTTAACCATTTTATGGAAGCTTACTAGTAGTGTTTTATCATTACACCAAGACTCACTTACAAGTTGATATATCTATATAATGCTAGATGTTAATGTTGTGCTAGCCTGCTAGGTATATTGTAGTGGGCTATGCCATTATCTAAATTGTTTGTTTGTTTTTTTTTTTTTTTTCATATTTCGGTTTGAATGTCAGCTTGACTTTATTCTACTTGCTTTTTTTCTTTGTAGTTAGTGGTTTCCACTCAAATATAATTGCCAATATCAACTAGATTTCTATACCAAATGGCATGAATTTCAAAAAATGATAAGAGAACATGATGACTGTTCTTGGAGCCATGGACTGGACCTTGTGTTAAAGGTAGATTAACCTCTTGTCATTTTAGATGAGAGTACCTTTGATCAAAGAGAGATAAGAAAAAAAGGGGGAAGGATAAAATCACATGAGTCTAATGATCATTAGCATGTATTAATAAGCATTCAGGGTAACTATGTCTAACAAGATTTAAATGGTCAAGGAATGAAAATGCACTAGGAATACTCGGGGGGGGGGGGGGGGGGGGGGGGGGGCTGTGGGGTGGGGGGAGGGGGAAGGAGGTGGGGGTTAGTAGGAGTTGTTGAATTGAATATTTCCTTTAAAAGCCCAAATAATTAATTTTAATTTCAGCAAAACAAGATATAAAATTAATAGCAGTGGATAATAAAAAATAGATATATTTCGTAATTTAAAGAGATAGGGATAGATAAAGTCAAGGCAGTATTTTAACGTGGAGTTCGGTCCTCTTCCTATTCTCCATGGTTCACCAAATGCCTTAATCGAGGTCTTCACAACCACTTATATTAATTTCAGAAAATAGCTTAAGATGAGTACTTACACCACTCAGGAAATAAAATGTTTCCTCTCTCTCTCTAAATGCTCTTAAATGACTTTACAATAAATAAGAACAGAGCACTAGAGTGTATTTTGTCTCTCTTTTTGATTTGCAAATTAATATACAAGAGAATAAGAACATAAATAATTTGTTTGATCGCAATAAAAGCTCGTAAATGACTTTGGTACTTTGTTCTTGTATTTTCTCCACATCATTGATCTCTCAGGATCTAAATATATATAGCATTTGAATTTCAAATGTCCGTTAGAGACAACGTTCATAATATGCGAAAAATTGAATGCGTTTCAATAGCTCTTTTCTTGCCATATTAGCTTCAGTATTAAGCCGTCGTGCCTTAGTCCGTCGTGCCCTAATTTTCCTTCTACAGTTGCTCCACACATGCGCTTCTTTGAGCTTCAAAATTTGAATAGTCAAGCCCTAAGTCCTCAACATGACCCTCAATAACACTGCTTGCTTATTTAGCTTTGTCGAGCCTTTGTTCTGTACTGGCATGTTGAGATTGCTTGGCCTGCCTAGGCTTTGACTAACCCTTGACCATTGATTTTAGCTTGTCGAGCCTTGGCCTTAGCTTTGTCAACCCTCAAACACTTTCTATGGATTTCCCTCGATAGTTCTTGCTTTTGCTAAAACCTATAGAACATAACACAAATACGCACAAAGCACACATATATATACTTGACTAATTAAGTGTAGTTTACAATAAATAAATAATTGATTGCGCATTAAATTGTCTTATCAAAATTCATATTGAACTCTCCAACAATCTCCCCCCTTTTTGAGGAGGACAATTTATGCACTATTAACTTATATTCATATCAACCTACTCCCCCTCAATTAAGCATCTCAGTTCTTAGGAAATTTTTTATTTTCCAAGTTTTAAAAACAGGTTTCTAATGCCTAACTTTTAGGAAATTATATAGTACATTTAATATGTCATTTCTCCCCCTGTCAAAACATACTTTATGCATATTATTAATTTTGCATCCGTTCTCTCCCCTTTGTACTCATAAAAAACAATATGATAAAAAATTTAATATATGTTAGGAAGGAAAGATGCTCAAATATACATCATTCAGCTTAAAACAAATACCTCAATAGAGGACTTTACATATGCCTATACCTATGTAGGACTTCACACCACTTGCCTATACTCGGATTGGACTTCACCACATTTGTCTATGCTCACATAGGACTTCACACACATATCTATACACCGATAGGACTTCACTACAAATGTCTATGCCTACGTAGGACTTTACCACAATTGTCTATGCACATGTAGGACTTCACTGTTTTCCTATACATAGAGAGGACTTCACCACAAATACCTCAACACTTGAGGACTTTACCAAAATACCAGATATGCCAATACATCAGAAGACTTATCTTCACAAATATGTAGTAATCAAACCAGATTATCACATATTAACACATAAACAGATCCAATACAAGCACAAATTAGATTTTTCGACATATATCATATTTATCAACTTATTTAGCCCAAAATTCTGTTATATGTCAACTTGGTTCAATAATACTTCGCACTCATCTTGCTTAGTTATTCCCAAATTTCTTCTTAAAGTACAAAAGCGAGCTTCACTCAAGGGTTTTGTAAAAATATTAGTGATTTGATTGTTTGTATCAATAAATTCCACGTTGATATCTTTGTTTAGAACATCATCTCGATTGAAATGATGTCTAATCTCAATATACTTTTTCCTTGAGTATTGGACTGCATTTTTAGTCAAATTTATAGTACTTGTATTATCATAAAGGATTTGAACATTTTCAAACTTTACACCATAGTCAAGTAAAGTTTGTTTCATCCATAAAATTTGTATACTACAACTACTAGCTGCTATATACTCAGCTTTAGCAGTTGAAAGTACAATCGAGATTTGTGTCTTGGAGTAGCAAGATATTAAAGAATTTCCAAGAAAATGGCATGTACCACTTGTGCCTTTTCTATCTGCTTTTCATCCAGTAAAGTTAAAATCAGAGTATCTAATTAGATCAAAAGAGATAAACTTGGGATATCACAAGCTAATTTCAATTGTGCCTCAAGATACTTGAAAATGCGTTTACAATACTCAAGTGTGATTCTTTTAGGCAAGATTAGAATCGTGCATATACATATACCGAGAACATGATGTCAGGTCTAGAGGTTGTCAAATATAACAAACTACCTATCATGTCTCTATAAAGCTTTTTACATACATTTTTGTCATTTTCATCTTTATTAAGCTTTAAACTTGTACTCATAAGCATTGGTTTATATTTGCAAATATCCATTTTGAATCTTTTCAACAAATCTCATGTATATTTTGATTGATCAATAAAGGTTCCATTTTCAGATTGTTTGATTTGAAGACCGAGAAAATAATTAAGTTTCCCTATCATACTCATTTCAAATTCATTTTTCATGGACCCAACAAATTCTATTATAAGACTTGTACTTGTAGCTCTAAACATAATGCAATTTACATAGATTTATACAATCAATGTATCAAACTTGTGATTTTTAGTAAATAAAGTTGTATCAACTTTTCCACTTGAAAATCCATTGTTTAGTAGAAAGCTACTAAGCCTTTCATATGAAGTTCTAGGAGCTTGTTTTAGTCCATAAAGAGTCTTGTTTAGTCTAAAAAACATGACTGGGGAGTTCATTATTTTCAAAACCTAGTGCTTGCTCTATATAGACTTCTTCAGTTGAAAAACCATTTAAAAAGCGCTTTTGACATCCATGTGAAAAAGAGTAAAATTCTTAAAAGTAGCAAAAGCTAAAAGTATTCTTATGGATGCTAGTTTAGCAATCGGGGCAAAGGTCTCATCAAAATCAATTCCTTCTTCTTTATTATAGCCTTTAGTAATCAATCTAAGCTTATTTCTTGTTATTAAACCAAATTCATCAAGCTTGTTTCTAAACACCCATTTGGTTCCTATGATAGTTCTATATCAGGTTTGGGAACCAAAAACCATACATCATTTCTTGTGAATTAGTTTAATTCATCTTGCATAGCATTTATCCAAAATTCATCTTTTAAGGCTTCATCAACATTTTTTGGTTCAAATTAAGATAGAAAAACAAGACTACTTAAATTTCTTAAAGACATTTTTTTTTTTGGTAAATTCTTAAAGAAGATCTTGTTTGCACATGATTTGAAGGTTCACCAATTATTAGATCTTTTGGACGAGTTTTTGTAAATTTCTATTGTTTAGGTAAATCATCATTAGCAGGTTCATGCAAATCATCCAATCTTTCTTCATTATTTTCTTTGTTATTGTTCTCAAGAGAAATTGTATTTAAATCAACACACACATTATCAGCATCATCATATGAGCATACATCAGGCAGAGAATCATCAATTGCAACATGAATGGATTCTTCAACAACTAAAGTTCTTTTGTTAAAAACTCTATAAGCTTTACTTGTTGAAGAATGTCCTAAGAAAATTCCATCATCACTTTTAGAGTTAAATTTAGCCAATTGTTCTTTGCTATTGTTTAAAAAGTAACATTTGGTGCCAAAAGGATGGAAATATGATATGATAGGCCTTTTGCCTTTCCAAAGTTCATAGGGAGTTTTCTTTAATATTAGTTCTATGAAAATTCGGTTTGAAACATAGCATACTGTATTCATAACTTCAGCCTAGAAATATTTTGACAAATTATTTTTCACACAACATGGTTCTAGTCGTTCCAATCAAAGTTTTGTTTTTTCTTTCGGCTACACCATTTTATTGTAAGGTTCTAGGAATTGAAAAAAAGTTTGTTCAATACCTAAAGCATTACAAAAAATTTCCATTTCATGATTTTCGAACTCTCCCCCAATGATCACTTCGAATTGTAACAACATTAAACGTTTATCATTTTGGACTTTCTTGCAATATCTAAAAAAGACATGATTGGTTTCGTCTTTAGATGCATGGAAGAAAGTTCATGTGTATCTAGTAAAATCATTAACAATAACCAAAGTATATTTCTTTCCTCCCAAACTTAAGGTTTGGGTAAGACCAAATAAATCCATATGCAATAGTTCTAATGGCTTAGATGTAGAGATTGCATCCTTAGACTTAAAAGAAGTTTTAGTTTGCTTTCCCTTTTGACATGCGTGGTAGATATTTTCCTTTTGAAATTTTAACTTTGGTAAACCTTTGACAAAATCCTTTCTAACAAGATTTAAAATGATGTCAATGCTAGCATGTCTTTGTTTCCTGTGCCATAGCCAACTATTGTCACTTTCAGAATATAGACAGGTTTCATTTGAAGATTTAAAAATATTTAAATCGATTTTGTAAATATTTCCTTGTCTGTATCCTTCAAAACATGCTTACTTATTGTCAATTCTTTCAATATAACACTTTTTGGCAAAAAATATTACTTTAAACCCATTGTCACATAATTGAATAATACTCAACAAATTATGTTTTAAATTATCAATAAGCAAAACATTTTTAGTAATTAAATCTTGGTTAATGAGAATGTTATTTTTACTTACGATTGTCAATTTTCTGTTATCCTCAAAGGTAACACTCCCATAATCCTTCAAGTCAAGTGATGTGAACTTGGATACATCTCTCTGTCATATGTTTAGAGCAGCCACTATCAAAGTACCATTTGTCGCTTCCACTTGAGGATCTCTGCAAAACAGATCGTTACTTCTTTGGTACCCATTTTAGTTTGGGTCTTTTTTGGTTAAAGAGTACAAAAACTTTTGTTGTTGGAACCCTAGCAAACTTGCTTCGATGATTCAAATTCATATATTTTCTTATTTCATAGTTATGTGCAATATGATCTGTTTTGCCACAATAATTACATGTCCTATAAGTAGTTTTAACAAATTTTGTTTTGAGGGACTTACAATTATTTTGTTTGCTATAGCTAATTCCTAATTTTTTAAAACATGCTTTTGGCTCCCAAGAAGTGTGTTCAAATTTTTCTTTCTTTCCATTTGTGAACTTTGCTATTGTGGTCTTTGAATCATTTAAGCTGGTTTTCAAAATTTAATTTTCATTTTTCAAAATTTCTAGCTCTTTAATTATCTCATTACTACAACTATCAGCACATGTAATATTGTTATCTTTTATGGTTTCAATTTCGATATCGAGCAGATCATTTTCAATCTTTAATCTCTCATTTACTTCCTTTAACTCATTATTTTTACTTTTCAAATTTTTGCACTTAATAATTATGCTTTCATTTTCTATATTCAGATTGTTTATCTCATTATTTAGCCTTTCATTTTCAATTTTAATTTCTTCATGCTTAGTCTAAAAACTTTCTAATTGTTCTTCAATTTCTGTAATTAAAGTTTTTAGGATGCTATTCTTCTTTTCAGCTTTCATCAATTTACAACACACATTTTCATACATAGCATGTGATTTATTATATGAAGGAGAACACGGAGATGTTACCTCATTGTCCAAGGCCATGAAGCATACATTCTCATCATCTGGATTCGATGAGTCCTCATTGCTCCATGTAGTCATGTAGGCCTTTTTCTTCTCCTCCTTTGATCTCTTTAAGCAGCGAGCAATACTGTTGGATGTGTCATGGCTTTTGGCAATTGTAGCATGTGATCACATCCTTTCTCTTGTGCTTGGATGAGATGCTATCATCCTCCATCTTCTTTGATTTTGGCATCATAATGTTTCTTAGCTTTTTGGCCATCAAGACAGATCCTCTTGTTCATCTTCCTCTAAATCATCACTTGAGTCTTCTCTTGTATCTTAAGACAATAGCCTTCTTGTTGCCTTCTTCACTTGTTTTTGATGAGCTCATGGGTTTTGAGCATACCAGAAGCTCTTTTTTACTTAAGGTGCTGATATCTTTACCTTCCTCTATAGCTGTCCTCTTAGCTTCCCGATCTTTTGGAAGTGACCTGAGAATTTTAGAATCAATTTCCAAATTAGTAAATTCCTTTCCAAGTACACTTAGAGGATTTATAATATTAATGAATCTATTATGCCTTTCATCGCCAGGAAGCATTTTAAAATTTTCAAATTCACTGCATAAAAAGATTTATTCTGGTATGTCTAACTCTAGATGTTTTCTCATAAGTCTTTTCTAGCTCATTCCAAATTTCTTTTATGGAAGAACATGTACAAATTCCATTAAAATCACTTTCGTTTAATCCATAGTGTAAAATATTTATTGCAATTTCGTTTAAATTAAGCTCTTTCCAACCATCTTCTGTAAAATCACTTCTAATTTTCCTTCAATTTTAAACGGCCCATTTTTAATAACATTTCATATCAATCTGTTTTGGGTTTTTGAAAATATTTTCATCCTGCACTTCCAGTAGGGGTAATTACTCCCATTTAGAAGTGAAGGTCTGTTTATATCTTGTCCCTCAAGAAATTTTAGTGTATTAGCTGCCATGATCTTTACTCTATTTCGTAGTTAAGCATAGAAATAATAAAAATAGGTTCTGATACCAATTGAAAACACATTAGGAATACTTGGGGGGAGGGGGTGATTGAATTGAGTATTTGCCATAAAAGCCTAAAAAATTAATTTTAATTTCAGCAAAGCAAGATATAAAATTAATAACAGCGGATAAGCAAAAATAGATGTATTGCATAATTTAAAGAGATAGGGATAGAGAAAGTTAAGCCAATATTTTAAGTGGAGTTCGACCTCTTCCTACTCTGCATGATCCACCAAATGCCTCAATCGAGGTCTTCACTACCACTTGTATTAATTTCAAAAAATAGCTCAAGATAAGCAATTACACTCACTCAGGAAATAAAATATTTCGTCTCTCTAAATGCTCTTAAATGACTTAGCAACAAATAAGAACAGGGCATTAGAGTGTATTTCCTCTCTCTTTATGATTTGCAAATTAATATACAAGAGAACAAGAAAATAAATAATTTGTTTGATCATAATAAAAGCTCATAAATGACTGTAGTACTTCATTCTTGTATTTTCCCCACACCATTGATATCCCAAGAATTGAGTATATATAGCATTTGAATTTCAAATGTTCGTTAGAGACAACGTCCATAATCTTCCAAATATTTAATGCACTTTAACTGCTTTTTTCTTGCCACATCAACTTTAGTATTAAAGCTATCACGCCTTAAAAGCTAGTCGCACCTTAGTCTGTCGCGCCCTAACTTTACCCTGACAGCCTCTCCATACACGTGCTTCTTTGAGATTCAAAATTTGAAATGTCGTGCCTTGAGTCTTCATCACGTCGAGCCCTCGATGTGACTCTCAATAGCCTCTCCATAAACGTGCTTCTTTAGCTTTGTTGAGCCTTTGTTCTATACTAGTTGAGCCTCAACTTTTTTGGCACGTCGAGACTTCATGGCTTGCTTAGGCCTCGACCAATCCTTGCATTGATTTTAGCTTGTCGAGCCTTGGCCTTAGCTTTGTCAACCATTGACCACATATTATGGCTTGCCCTTGATAGTTCTTACTTCTATTAAAACCTATAGAAAACACCACAAACATGCACAAAGCATATATATATATATATATATATATACACACATGACTAATTAAGTGTATTTTACAACAAATAAGTAATTGATTGTTCAATTAAAGTGCCTTCAAGTCAACAAGGAATACGATGAAGATGTTGAGAAAAGGTTTGCTAATAATGAAAGGTTAAACAAGTATAGTCTTGGGAAAATTGTCTTCATGAGGTATAAAAGGAAAATGGAATATGAGGGAATACATCATAGAGATTTCTCATATAATATTAAAACTTAGGGTACTATAACTAGAAATTTCTAATGACATATTACTTCATTTGGTTTTATATTGCTTCTTGTGCAATTTAGGTGCAACAACTTACATCAATGTGTCCATGCAGAGTTGCTTGAGTTGTTGAAAGCCTAGTGATGGTGAAAACTACATCTACGTTAGCAATGATAAAATAGTTGAGGTTAAAGCAATGGTAAATTTAAGATTGTTACTTAAAATTGGTTGTTATTAAGATTTAAATGAGAATTTTGTTGTGCAATTTATAACATTCATAAAAGAATTCTTTGTGTATGGCTACCTATATCTCATTCATGAAAAATCTCAAATCATTAGATGTAATAAAAAATTATAAAGATGAAGTTGAAAGTCAACTTGGCGAAAGAATTAGGCTAAACCATGATGAAGAATACTAGGACAGATATGACGGATTAAATGAACTATATTCCTAGAGAAATGCAGTATCATTCTATAGCACATAATGCTAAGTTCACTTTCCAATTACTACATCACCCAAGTTCAATATGATGATTAGAAATGGACAAAAATTACAATGTGAAGGCTAATATATAAGTGTTTAAGTCAATATTGAGAGAATCAATTTTTTTGCAACTTTTTATGTTTTACCTATATAAGGAGTGAAAACGGTTTTTTAGGAGTGCAATGTTTGAAATAACGAGGGCCAATGACAATAGACTACACTTAGTTGACCAAGACAATTGCACACTGAGGCAAATTAATTTGTTGGGCAAGTGGAATCTAAGTGTAACATAGATTACTCACTATTAATTGAGAACAATGATATAAGTGGATGCTGTAACATCTTATTTTTATTTAGTGGCTTAAGATACTTCAAATTAAGTGAGTACCACTATCAATACAGCTTTGGAAGGTGTATTGGCAGATTCTCTCAATTACTTGAGACCCCCACATCACTACTACAAAAAAAGGTATTCAACATCAAATTCATTTGAAACATGGTTTCTCTTTAGTTAATGCCAAACCCTATTGTTATCCTCACATTCAAAAGAGTGAGACAGACAAGAAAGTGAAAGAAATGATAGAGTAAGGGATAATACAGACAAACACTAGTCATTTTTCCTCATTGGTGCACATAATAAGGAAGAAACATGGGATGTTGAGATTTTGCATTGATTATAAAGTATTAAATTAGATAACTGTAGCGGATGAATTATCCTATAACAATAATAAATGAATGATTAGATTGATCTGCGCGTAACTATTTTTTTTAATTCGATATATGATTTGGTTATCATCAAATTTAAATGCATGATGAAGACGTTCACAAAATTGCATTTTACACACATGGGAGACACTATGAATTTTTTGTTTTGCCTTGAGGATTGAGTAATGCTCTAGCGACCTTTCAATCTATCCATAATTTTTAAGTCATACTAATGCAAATTTGTCATAGTATATTTTGGTGACATATTGTTATACAATACAACTATGGAGAATCATATTTTACATTCGACTATGGTATTTAACATGTTATTACAAGACATTTTTTTCTTGCAAAATGTTCAAATGTGCACTTGGGGTAGACACTATTGAACACTTGGAACATGTAATGTCTAAAGGAGGAGTGAGCTTTGAACCATCTAAAATTTAGGCTGTGAAAGATTGGCCAGCACCTACATCAGTGAAGCAATTACGAGCATTTTTGGGGCTTTCAAAATATTATAGGCATTTTATTGAGGGAGATACATCAATTGTATGCCTCTCATAAATTTACTCCAGAAGGATCGGTTTTAGTGGAATGATAATGCTACTGTTGCATTCCATAATTGAAAAATGTCTTTATATTAGCTTCAATTTTATCTCTTCTTGACTTTTCTAAGCAGTATGAGTTGATGCCTAAGAGACAAGAATAGGAGCTTTTTATTGCAAGTTGAACATCCCATCACATATTTTAGTTTGAAATTCCCATCATATGACCATGACTTCTACCTACATAAGGAAATTACGTACATTAATAGAGGCTATAAGGAAGTGACGTTAATATGTGTTTGGCTCACATTTTTTTTTATAAGAATTGATCATAGAAATTTGAAAGAGTTACAAGAACAAGTGATTTAGACAACAGAATAATAGAAAATACTTGGTGAAGTTGTTAGTCATGATCATTGTGTATAATCAAGGTAAGAGAATAAGCTGCTAACGTATTGTCTAGAAACATGATGGCCAATTTTGGTCTTTTCATTATTTACTTTTGATTTGGTGTCTCAATTACAACATGAGTATGATATTTTGCTAGGATTCAAGGAGATTATTTCATATTGAAACAACGTAATGTAATAAATGGAACTGCAATGGATTAAGGTTTGTTGTATTACAACATCATTTAATTTTTGTGCCTACTTCGTCTTTAATATGATTATCTTGAAGGTATTTCATGACTCACCATTGGGATGACATTTTCGCATTATAAAGACTTATAAAAGAATTGCCTCTCAATTATTTTGGGAGAAAATGACACAGATGATTGAAGACTATGTTACTTAATGTACTGTTTGGTAGCAAGTGAAATATATCACACACGTTCCATAAGGTAAACTGACATCTTTTTTCCTATTTCAGAAAGAGTATGGGAAGGTAGTTTTATAGCCTTCGTTACATGTCTTTAAACTTCTCAAGGCTTTTCAATTTTGGTAGCGCTAGACATATTGTGCATGTATTGCCACTTAGGTCCATTACATGGACATTTTAATGCTACTAAGGTTGCCATATTGTTCGTGCATATGATGGTTAGGCTATATGGATTCCATAAATTAATCGTATGAGATTGGGATTTTATTTTTCTTAGCCACTTTTGGAAGGATCGATGAAATTGAGTGACGCTTGTTTTAGATTTAGTAGTGCTTACTATCCCTAAACTAACAGATAGACAAAATCTTTGAATAAAGTGATTTAGCAATATCTAAGATGTTTTGTAATGGATAAACAATCGTAGTGGTCAAGTATTTGATTTGAATTGAGTTCTTCTATAATACATCATTTCATGAAGTGCTACTATTACTCCTTTTCAAGTAGTGTTTGTGGTAGAAAATCACCTGCAATTCCCACTTATGTGAAATGGGATAAATTATGCTAAAAGGTGTCAATGTTGGGATAAATTCATTTATGGTATCAATGTTTCAAGTGGTTAAAAGGAGGAATAACGTTTTGCAAGGTGAATCAAGTAAGGTATCAACGTTTTGTAAAGTTCATTCAAGGTATCAATATTTTGTTTAATATGTAGAGGTCATTAATGGTCAAATATTAATACCTTATTTGACTCATTTTGCAAAATGTTGATATCTCTTTTTAATCACTTGAAACTAAAGCTGGGTTTACTCGCTTAAAAAAGTGGACCTTAGCCAAATTTTTTTGGCTCGTTTAAATGTGGGCAAAACTAGCTTGGCCCATTTAGCTCGTGGGCCAAAGCGGGCTGGTCCATGAATGGCCGGCCTTGCCTGCGAGCCAAAAGTTAAAAGCAAAAAGAAAAAAAAAGAGGAAACGTTTAAGATTAAGAATAATATAATAATATATTAGTGATTACTTATGATACATTATGGAAGAAAATAGGTTGACATGCATCACAAGCATTATAATATTTTTTTAGCATATTTTTATTTATTCAAATGTAATATGATATTTAATAAATCATTTTAAAAACTTGTTTTTATATATAAGTAATTAAAATAGTAACAAAATAAATCTTTAGTATATATAATACCCTAAAATATATAAATATTCTAATTTTCACATAAACTAATATTAAAATAGTAACAAAATAAAAAAATTTTATTTGGCCCGTAGGCCAGCCTGTTTCACTCGTAGGCCATGGTGGGCTAGGCCTTGCCTTAGAGGTTTTCGCCAGTTTAAAAGCAGGCCAAAACCCGTGGGCTGATGCGGGCTGGCCTTGATATCTTCAATGGATTAATCTCCAAACGTTACTTTCTCTTTTTAACCAATTGAAACATTGATACATTAAATAAACCTATCCTTAAATTTTGATACATTTCTATGTAATTTACGCTATGTGAAAGGTTTAAGTAAGTTTGAGGCTATTGATGACGATTTGATGGAAAGGGATGAAACACTAGGTTTATTGAAAGATCATTTGGCTAAAGCACAAACATGGATGTAAGTTTATGTTGATAAGCATGGATCTAATGTTCAATTTAGCCTAAATGACTTGATATCGGTGCATTTGTAAGCTCTTTGTCAATAGGTGCCTATATTGAGCTCTCTAAATGCTATTATGAGCTTTTTGGGTATCTATGAGCTATTGGATCTTCAGCTTGTGAATTGTAATTACCAATATCTATAAGGGGCCACAATGTATTTCATTATTTGGTTCTTAAGAAAGTTAATAGGGCACTGTATTCCTTCTTTAGAGTTGCTTAAGGATGCATATAATATCCATCCTATTATATAACCTATGGTTGTTGTTGGAGCTCGAAGAATTTTCTGTAATGGCCAATGGTTGCCTTAACTTTTAGTGCAACGGTTGAATATATCTCCTAAAAACACTACTTGGGAAGACTTAGCATATTTTCAAACATGCTATCCCCATTTTAACTAGGACAAGCATATGTTTCAAGAAGGGTAGAAACTTATTATAGAGAAACAAAGAAGACGAGGAATCAACTAACTTAGATGAAATTTTACTATCTTGTTTAGATTGAAATTTGAAAATTTGTTTTAGCTATAACCATAGTACATACAAAGGAGTAGTTTTCTATTGGATCTATAACAGATAAGCAACTGAAATGTAATCATCATGGAAAAGATAAATACAAAGAAAACAAAAAAGGGAAAGCATCGAAACACTTTCAAACACTTGTGGTGTCTTTATAAGAGCTTTTAACTAACTTAAATAAGCTAAATCTTCATCTCTCGCTTTACTCAATTCCTTGCACATAAATAAACATATTAGAGTTAGTAATTAAAAACCTTAATTTCAATAAAGAGAGGAAAATGGAAAGAGAGGGATAGATTTGTACTCGAGAATAGAGTTGGGCATATGGACCGTGGCCCACGAGTTACGGTAAAAAAATTTTGGCCTAGCCCGTTTTACCAATCGGCTAAAGTGGTCCGGGCTAGGATGGCCTGCGGCCAAGAAAGAAGAAGAAGAAAAAGAAGTTTAAAAACAAGAATAATGTAATAATATATTAATGATTATTTATGTACGTTACAGAAAAAGATAGATTGATACATGAACCACAAGTTTTATAACATTTTTTCAAAATATATATTTATTGATTTAAAGATAATATGATATCAAATAAATTATTTTAAAACTTGTTTTTATATATGTAATCAAAACAACAATAAAATTAGTTGTTAATATATATAACCTTAAAATATATAAATATTCTAATTTTCATACATATTAACATTAAAAAATAAAAATAAAAATAAAAATAATAATTTTAGCTTGTAGGCCAGCCCATTTAACCCGCGGGCTAGGCTTAGGCCAAAAAACTTGGCTCGTTTAAAAGTGGCCTGAATTAGTCCGGCCTGTTTACCTACTTAGTCCACCTCTACTTGAGAAGAGTTTAGAGAAAGAAGAAAAAAAAAAACAGTAGAATTGGGTTTATATACGAAAGGAATTAAAAGTGGGATGGGCCTTATTGATAATAAATAAGGCCTAACATATATGTATATATGCCTTTTTCTTGATGGAATATAAGGATTACCTAATCAATGATCATTCATGTGTAAAATACTTATTTAAAAAACTCTTCTTCGTTGATTTGTATAAATTTATCTTGACATTTTGGTTCAATTAATTACATATGTGAAGTCTCTAGCATATATCTTGAAAATTAGAAAGCATTAATTTATTTAGAAGTTGCATGAATTGGTTTTCATTCTTTATTACACATTATAATAGCATTTTTTTCTTTGATCCTCACTTTGTGCTTCCTTTCTAAAATTCATGAAATCAAGGAAATGTCAAGGGATGTAAATTGATGTTAACTTGGATACGTGTCGTAAACATCAATTTTTTTGAAAGTTGCAACAATAGATTCTCTCCTACACACTATGGTAATCCTTGTCACAGTAGCTCAACATTAAATACTTGAAGGAAATTCAAGTAAAATGATAACAGATGTTAAATGCTGGCCATGATGGTTAAGTAACAACATTTTGGTGTTGGTGGCATAATGGTATAGCATTGGCGACTACAAATTTAGTTCTCTTAATTATTAAAGCATGTTATCGATGTCGAATTCTTGATGATCCTTTAGGTTGCATAATGTTAGTTGATAGATTCATTATATCTTATTTGTCAGGTTCAAAATTAATAGTAATTCACAACCCATCATTATAAACCTTTTTTTAAGGTTACAAGGATTGATTGAAGTTCATATAGAACACAATTATCATTTATGGATTGATAAATCTATAGTTTCAAGCCCTTATATGCATCATATTTGCTAAATATCAATAGGGACAAGTGCTTTGTAATTACATGTAAAACAAATGTAAGAAATTGATGGGGGATCATGATCAATCGATCCATTGGATTAGCTGAAGCACACTCAAGGTCCTATCATATGTGCCAAAGCTAAGAAGATTTAAAAAGAGTTCTACAGGCTTTGTAACAGAATTTTGAATGACACCAAAAATGGACTAGAGACAGTTAAGATGGGTAATATAATTCTTTTAGTTTGGCAGACTTAGTTGAACCAATATATAGAGCAAAGCACTTATGAACCGATGGAGATTAATCTAGGGGTCAAAAGTAACCTAGCTACTCAAGTAGATAGAGCCCTAATTGATCAAAGAACGAGTGATGAGGGCTAGATGACATGGGTGGGTTGACTAGAAGGATAGATCAAGCTAGGTCACTTTTTATTATTGTTTAGTTTGTAATGTTGATTATGAGCCCATCAAACATTGCAATTGATAAATTATTATTCATTATCATTTTTTATTAAGAGATTTCAAATCTTTCTTTTAGATTCTTTTGAAAACTTCGAATTTACACAAGATCATCGTTCTTGTGTCATTCATTCATATGCTAAGGTTCTGTTCTTGATAACCAATTGTCAAGGTTTTATGTTATTGGTTTTTAATTCTTTAAACTCAACGAGAAATGGCTAAATCTTCAAATTGTCATCATGAATTTCAATGCTCATGAAGTAAAATTGTGCTTTGTGGATTTATAAAGAATGGAAATTGATTGAAATTAGTTAAATTGATTGAATAATTCTAAATGAAATAATGTGCAATGCTTACTTTATGTTCGATAACTTATGAAGAAAATGAAAAGAAATAGAGAGAAAAAGAAGCAAAAGTTAATAAATTTACATTTTTTTTTTTGCTTTGATGAACACAATTATATGATTACATCTTATTTCAACCTATTTCCTTCCAAATTTTGGAGAGAAAAGAAATGGACTACAAAGTTGCAATATTTACACAATCTCCTTCCTTTTCTACCCATTTCTACTCAAATCTTAAGTTATAAAACTCAATCTTCCTCTCATTTCGTTTGAATTCTATCATTTAAACATTACATAAGAAATTAAGCCTGCTTTTAAAAATCCTGGAAATTTTGTTATCAACATATAATTGTGTGGTCTCATGATAGATGAAAGAAAAAAAAAACTTCCCATATATTTTACTATAATATAATTTTGTTACTGTCTTATTCGTTATGAAGAGCCAAAAAGTTATGATGGTGTTTAGTTGCTTACAATAGCAATTCGATAAAGATCCCTATTTAAAAAGATATTGAATTATTCATTATTCAAACATATAAACAACAATTTAATACCGAAATTGATCTTTTCTCCAAAAATAAAATTATTAAAATATAAAATCAACAAATGAAAATCATATTACAACTCTATTCCATTAATTATAATATTTACATTACATCACAGTTTTATTTCATTCAACATAGAACTAGATAGAAATTCATAGATAGAATGAGAGCTTTGATGTCCAAGTCATCCTGTCTTAGTTATAACTATTCCCTTCTTACTCTCATAAGAGAATATAAATGCACTAACAAGGGTTTAATTTTTATCCACATTGTAACACGCTAAATTGAAAGCGTTATAAGGCCACTACGTGTCCTCACTAGATATAGACACGCTAACTCTATCATTCCATCCACAATTGTAAATTCCATATAATATCAATATCTTACATTTTGGGATACTGTTAAAACATTATAAAATAACAAAACTTCTGAACAACTTAGTTGGCATAAACTAAAAGCTAACTTACAATAAACTTAAAACATCATAAGAAAAGGTCTCATAAAAATTTCAGGTTCATAAAAAACTATTTAAAGTTTTATGAGGTCTTCAATTCTAGCTATCTCCAATCCAAAATATCTAAAAATTAGCTAGAAAGTCAGCTCTACTATTATTCTCCCCATAATCCACAAATACATCATAGCCTGATAATCGAACACTACTAGGCCATCACCTATACTTGAAAAGTAGAAAGAGTGAGCACAAAGGCCTTGTATGTCATACCACAACTACATTTGCATGAACAAATATCATATAAATTCACATGCAACCTAATAACTTATGTAGTAACCATAGGTTATTATCTTTAATTAGCCAAACAAACAACACAGTTTAGAACCATTTGTAACTAATCCTAAACATGGATTAACTCATGACTCCATAAAAACAAATATGTATAAAAAATGCTTATATATATATATATATATATATTGGAGTTGGGTGTTCCTCACATACCCTAGGTACTATACTCGTACCACTCCTAAACTACCAGTATCATCACTATACACAACTCTACTCGAGGCAAAGCTACACATAGATCATTAGGGCACTGTTTTAGTAACACGATACTCCTAGTTTACTAGACTTAGCCAAACACAAGTAGAAAATCAATTAAAGCCAAATAACATTAAGTCAATTTACAAATATTAAGCCTACAATCACAAACAACAACCAAGATAAAGTCGTACTTGTAACAATGTTTGGGAACAGATAACCTAGCTTCACTAAAAACACCCAAATATAATCAAATACTCACTAAAAACTTGTTTTCATAAGATAAACATACTCTTACTATCATCTAAACCCTAAACTAAAAAGAACTAGAATTGCCCTAGGTTCATACACACCTTCCTTCTTTTGATTGTGGAATCACAAGATCTTCAACCATTAAAATTAAGGTTTCTCCAAAAACTTGGTTACCTTCAATACCAATACAAATACCTTAAGAAAGACAACACTTTTAGATCACAAAAGGATTGAAAAGGATCAACTTACCTATTACCTAATTATTAGTTCTCCTTGAAGCAAGATTACAACTTTGGTAGAGATCTTAGGGATTTCTAAAGCTTATGAGAGTTTTTGGAGAAGAAGAAATAGCCTAGGGCTTTTTGTAGAACATGAGAATCCTTAAAAATCCGTGTATGAATGCTGGCGGCATAGGAACATAAGATGGCAGCCTAGAAGATATGCTGGTGGCTTAAAACTTCAAAGGACGAAACTGAGCTCATGTAGGCCAGCATTGAACATCGGCGATGTAGAAGGCAAGACCGATAGCTTACATGTCAAGGCCGGTGGCCTTGAGGCTACTTAAATGCTGCATCCTCTAATCTTTCTCGGACAACTCTCCCTTAATCAAATACATCTGCCATATATCCATAAATCATTATTCATATTAGGGTAGATTAGAAAACCCTTTTATTAATCAATATATTACACATTTTCCCTGTCACGCCCCGTAGGGTATCCTAAACGTAACAGCCCGCCACATACTAAGTAAGACTCTCGAGTTCCCTACCCGAGCCCTTCGGGAATCTTAAATAGATGTAAAGCATTCCTTTACGACAATAGAATACTTCAACAAATGGAGTTAAACAGTTTAATGTAGTATTCATTAGCCATAGATAATAAATCAAAACGCATAATTATAGTTTACAAAATCTAAGGGGCATTCTCTCGCAAAAGAATAACAAGTCCATTACAGTCATCCAAAGTCCTTAGTTTCCAACGGAAGTCTATACAAAAAGAATGGATTAAACTTCTATGGGAAACTCCTATCTCCGGTACCTGTGCTGTGGCTTGCCTTGGCCTAAGCCATATAAACTCGTGCTGCAATAGATAAAAGCTGGGGGCATAAGCTAACTAGCTTAGTGAGTAATAACTTCCATAACACAATTAAATATAATCATTCAAGCAAGTGATTATTCAAGCAAGTGTATGCATCAAACAATGTGATCAACAAACATATGACCAACCGGAAATCATATGTGAATGGACTTGCGCCCTCCATCTCGGGTTAGCAGATTAACGAATCCTGCTGTATGACGCCGTTTAAGCTCACGGTCAACTAACAATATTTCGTTTTATGGATCACAATTAACCAAGAAATTCGTTTTATGGATCACGATTAACCAACAAATTCGTTTTATGGATCACGATTAACCAACATATTCGTTTCATGGATCACGAAAAACCAACCAATGCGAATGCTCCAACCCCATCGTGATATGAATGGATCCAATTTACAATTGAAGTCGAATATTCATTAATTCAATTCTTTTAGGTGACCAACAAGTATTCGCAGACATTCATCATAAGATACTAGTTAATAAGTCAATAGCTTAACACCCGGTTTCGATATTCCTTAAGTTCCAATTCACATATCAGCAGTAGACAACATATATAATTCCCATATATCCCATCATGCATATACAATTTCTTTTTATCTTTGCCTACACCGCTAGTGCCGCTACATTACAATCACATTTATTAATTGAGAGTGGAAGTAAAACTCACTCGGCCATTGGACGCCGATCTTTCTAGTAGTAGTAGTCGGGAGGTAGAGTGTCGTCCTGCTCGGGATCACCTACCAAGCAAGAATAATCCTAATGAGACTCTCATTATGTAACTAATTCAAGATATACATTAAACTAGATGAATTCGGATTTCTCGCTATTTGCGGAAGTTCCGACTTAAAACGGCCATAACTTGGTCATTTTAACTCGGAATTTCGCAAATTTTATATCGATCTCTATCTACTTCGAAAGATCTACCTATTTCTAGTATTATTTTAAATTTTTGAAAATAGTAAAGTCACGGAACAGTGGGATCAGTTCTGTTCTTCCATTTCTCAATTCCAAAAAATTTGTTTTACTTTTGATAAGAAATGTTCCTAGTTGATGATTCATGCATGAATGGTATAGGAATGAATTACTAACATGAATGCCATGTAATGGACTCAATATGTGCATGGTCATGATGAATTTGTGATAATAAACTCTTATGAACTCCTAAGTGTTAGAAAATTCCCTAAAGGTTATTTCTAAGAAGCTATTCTTCCACTTTACACTTCTTAGGGTTTCTTTGACTTGTAATCTTGTGATCCATTTGTTATCTAAATGAAAATAAGTTCTCAAAGTCTATATTAATCATGGCCTTCATTCATGCATAAAAATTCTCATTTTTCATTTGGTAAACATGTTTTTAAACAAGCTTTTTGTAAAAATCCGAATTTTTAAAATTTCATTTTCTTGCATTTTTCTTATGGAAAAACTTGTCTAATGAACTAAAATTTGAAGCTCCAATATATATTTTATCTAAGGACTTCATTTAGCTTATAAAACATGCCATCTAAGCTTAGATACTAGGTGTTTATATGGGCATCACCCAAAATTACGAATTTGACTACACATCCATAACTTAATATTTTCCATTCTAACTTCACTCCTTGTTTTTACATTTCTATTATGCCTAAACTCACCTAAGTTTATAAAAATCATTCCTTCAATATACCTATTATACATACCCTTCATTTTTCTTATGAGACATGAGTTTAGAAATGATTTTAGTGGTTTTTAAGGTAGGGTTTCCATTTCATCCGAATTTCCAACATTGCTCATTTAACAAAACCTTTCCTTTTCCAATGTTCTAGCTTTCTATATATGAGGATTCACTATCTAACACACCCTTACATGATCAAGACTATATTTTTATAATCATCAATGCATGGAAAACAAAATAAACATATGATCATGCATGTACATGAAGATGTGGATGTCTAAACTTTAGATCTACTATATATGATGCATGAATCATGGATCTCATGGCATGAACAACAATATATATGCAAGATCTCTACTTACATGCATTAACAAGTTGATATTTAAAAAAAAAAACTCATTCAAACTAGATCCACTTCTTGTGATGGCTTGAGATTTTTGTAGTGTTTTCGAATCCCTTGCTCATCATTGGGATTTAAATGAGAAAACACACAAGAATGATCTTGCCATTACAAGATTTTGGATGAACAAGACTTAAGATCAACCTACCAATGGAGGATTAAAGGAGAAATGAAGAAGACTTGAGTTGAAATGGTGAGGGAAGAGGGAGTGGGAGCTGTCGGCACTTTAAGAAAAAAAAAGAGAGAGTTTTTCTCTTTGTAACAATTTGAAACAAGAAAAAATGAAGAGTGGAAAGAAAAATATGTATATATATGAAGTGAATTAGGGTTTAGATAAATAAAATGAAGTAAAAATAAATAAATTGAGAGGGAAACAAGGGGGGGGGGGGGGGGGGGGGGGGGGGGGGGGGGGGGAGGGGGGGGGAGGTGCGCGCGGCCACTTCAAGAGGGTGTGTGTGTGTGTGTTTTGAATTTTTGATATTTGTAATTTAGTTAATTAAAATGTAATAAATGTGATAATTGATTAAGAGACAAAATTTCTTGGAAAAGAAAATTGAAATGAGTAGTTGTAAGGATGTAAGAATAGGATATGGGTAGTGTGTAGTCTAGGTTGTACTTGTGAATAGTAGACAAGACATCTACTTTACCGGTTGTACCGAAAACACGGAAAAAGCGATAACTATAATTTTTATAGCTCGAAAAATTAAAATTGATATTTTTGGAATCCTTATAAAATTACGATTCTAATGAATATTCCGGAACATTTTTCTGAATCCGTGGTACGGGGCACATTTTTCCATAATTGAGCTCGGGAAGGCCCGAAATTGAAAAATTCCTGAATTTAAAACTTTCAAAGGTTTAAAATGTACTCTAGAACAATAATTCAAATTCATTTACTTCATAAAGTTCTTTTTATTATGAAACCAAAGGAAAGCCGGATTTAGGGTTCCTAGGCTTCGCTCACTAGACTCAAACTAGACCGGATTAGGGTTTCGCTTCCAACTCCCGGGGTTTCTTGACTACTGAGAATACCGGGGTTTACATTCCCTTCATTATAATTTGTTTATTTTTATATTACATCTCTTCCCTCCTAAAAGAAAATTTTTTCCTTGAAAGTTACCCAAATCATTGAAAAGCTCGCGATACTTTATCCTCATCTCCTCCTCTAGCTCCTAAGTAGTTTCTTGTTCAAATTGATTGGTCTATTGCACTTTTACATATTTGATCACTCACCTTCTCAAGATCTGCTCTTTGGCGTCAACAATCCTTATTGGCTTTACAACTGTGATGAGATTTGGTTGCATTTCCAATGGTTCCAATGCTACTATCTTCTCAGGATCTTTCATATACTTTCTCAACATAGATACATGGAATATGTTGTGTACTCCATCCAAACTAAATAGTAAAGCTAATTTATAAGCCATGTTGCCTATCTTTTTTAAGACTTCAAAGGGTCCCACAAATCTAGGGTTTATGCTCTCTTATTTGGAACTCCAAAGCTCTCTTGCATAACTTTTCTGACCGCTTTGAGCTACTTGTAACTTTTGTCTGATCACTTTAACCTTATCAACAGTATCTTATACCAGCTCTGGTCCTATCATTTGTTTGTCACCAACTTCATCCCAATGAATCGACAACCTATACTTTCTACCATACAAGACTTCATATGGTGGCATTCCAGGCGACATTTGATATACTACAAGAAAATAGACCTTTAGAGACAGAAATTCTGTAACGGAAATTGGAAAACGTAGTTATAATTTTACAATAAAATCTACGACGATGATTTTTGCAATGGAAATTTGCGTTTAGAGACAGAATTTTTGTCCCTAAAGCCCAGTTTTCTTGTAGTGATAACTGTTATTATATGCAAACTCCACCAAAGGCAAGTGCTCATCCCACCTACTTTTAAAATCTAAAGCACATGCTCTTAACATGTCTTCTAGAAGCTAGATGGTCCACTTAGATTGCCCATTTGTTTAAAGATGATAGGCAGTACCAAAAACCACTTTAGTGCCTAAAGCTTTACGTAGGCTTTTCTAGAATCTCCTAGCAAACCTAGCATCTTTATCCGACACTATAGTTACTAGTATTCCATGCAACCTCACTATCTATTTGACGTAAAATTTTGCTAACCATTCCATGGTATACCTAGTTTTAATCGATATAAAGTGGGCTACCTTGGTAAGTCTGTCTACAATCACCCATACTAAATTAAACCTTTCTCTGGTTCTAGGTAAAGCTGAAAAAAAAAATCTACGGTTATGTGCTTCCACCTCCACTATGGTATAGATAAAGGCTTTAATTCACTTATTGGTCTTTTATGCTCAATATTGATCAACTGACATGTGTAACACTTAGATACATATTCCACAATCTCTTTCTCCATATTATTCCACCAATACATCTTCTTCAGATCATGATATATCTTGTTGCCTCTCGGATGGATAGAATAACCAGATTAATGTGCCTTTTTAAGTAACTCCTTAAGTTTTCCTTGTTCTGGTACACATAACCTTCCTTTTAATCTTATGATATCCTCACTATCTATGTGAAACTCAGCTACTCTACCTACTTTCATTCTCTTCTTTACCTCCTATATACTTAGATCATCTACTTGTGCTACTTTGATCCTTTCTATAATAATAAGCTGAATCTGCAAATTTGTTAGTCTTGCATTAACTTGTTCGGTCACTATCTCTAACTTCAATTTCCTTATATCATCTATAAAACGACATTCAAAGATGATCAAAGCTACTGAATTCTTAGCTTGCTTTCTACTCAAGGCATCTGCTGCTACATTCGCCTTCCTGGGATGATGCTAAATATCCACATCATAGTCATTTATCAGCTTCAACAATCTCTTTCACCTCGTATTCAGCTCTCTCTGGGTAAAGATGTATTTCAAACTTTGTAGTTTGTATATACTTTACATCTTTCTCCATACAGATAATGCCTCCACAACTTCAAGGCATGGATCACTGCTACCAATTCCAGATCATGTGTAGGGTAATTCTTTTCATAAGGCTTCGGTTGTCTTGAACCATATGCTATTACCTTACCTCCTTGCATCATCACACAACTTGACCTTTGTATAGATGCATCACTATAATAACATACTCCTCACTACTCATTGGTAAGGCTAACACTGGGGCAGATATTAGCTTTTCTTTTAATTGCTAGAAGTTGTTCTCACAGTTCTCATCCCATTCATACTTTACCCCTTTCTATGTTAGTCTGGTTAAAGGACTTACAATCTTGGAAAAGTCCTCCACAAATCTTCTGTAATATCCTGCTATTCCCATAAAACTTCTAATTTTTGATACAATTTTAGGAGTTGGCCATTATACCACTGCCTTCACTTTCTCAAGATCCACTACAACCCATTTCATTAAAAATATGTCTTAAGAAAGATACTTATTCTAACAAAAACTCGAACTTCATGAACTTAGCGTATAACTTCTCATCTTGTAATTTCTTCAGAACTAACCTCAAATGCTCTTCGTGTTCTTCTTTGGTTTTAGAGTACACCATAACATTATCTGTAAAGAATACTACAAATATATCTAGGTAATATTTGAAGACTCTGTTGATAAGGTCCATAAAAATAGCCGGTGCATTTGTAAGACCAAACGGCATAACTACAACATCATAATGCCCAATCTGGTCCTGAAGGTTATCTTCTATATGTCCTCTACTCTAACTTGCAACTTGTAATATCCTGATCTAAGATCAAGCTTCGAAAACACTCGTGCTCCTACTGGCTGATCAAACAAATCATCTATTCTTGGTAAGGGTACTTATTCTTGATAGTTACTTGGTTCAATTTTCTATAATCTATACATAGCCTCATACTGCTATCCTTCTTCTTTACAAACAAAACTAAAGCCTCCCAAGGTGACACACTAGGTCAGATAAACTTCTTTCTAAGCAGATCTTCTAACTAAACCTTTAATTATGCAAGTTCTATTGGAGCCATATGATATGGTGTCTTAGATATAGGTAAAGTACCGAGCATCAAATTAATATAGAACTCTGCTTCTCTCTCTGGTGGTAATCCTAGTAAATCTATTGGAAAAACATCAGGGTACTCACATAGAACCGGTATCCGTGTAAGGTTTGTCCTTTGTTCACTTTCTACCATCATAGCTGCCATCGCTAATGTTGACTTTCCCCATAACTCATACGTCGGTAGAGCCAATGGTCTTTGCAATTCAAGATTGTGTACAAACTGGTCCTCATTTGACAGACTAAACTCCACTACTAGGTTATGACAGTCATTTACAACATGGTACTTTACTAACCAGTCTACCCCTAATATTACATTAAAGATTACCATGTCTAAGACTACTAGGTCTATAGGTAGATGGCTACCCTCTATCTCTATATTCATGTTTCTACAAATCATGTTTAGCATAGTTCCACTCTTTAAAGGCATCTTTACAGACAAGCATTCAGATATATGCTCAACATACACATCACATGCAGGTAAAAATGACTCAAAGATGCATGAAAAACTCACACCAATACCAAAAAGCACATAAGTACTATGCAGGAGTATAAGAAGCATACCTGCATTAGTGTCTACACTATATGTATCTATGTACTGGAGGGCATAGACCTTGGTTGGTGCTCTCTGTCCTTAGTTACTCCCCTGACGTCAACTTATCTAAATCCCTGTAACCACTTGCTTTCTAGGCTCCTTCCATTTTATGGACCTGTGTTCACGTCACCTACACTTGAAATAGAATACGTGTGGGAGAACCCTCTCTGTACAAAATTTGTGGCTATGTCCAACCTTGCCACATGAAAAGAAAGCATTCCCAAGCTACTTGGAGTCCTTGAGATCATGTGGTCCATAACACCTGTTACACTTTCTCTCTGTACCCTGAACTGCTGATCTGACTTATTGTGTGATAGCCTTTTTTCCTCTGTCCTAGGTAAGAACACTAGTGGTTGGTTGCATTCCCAAATAGACTTGATTCCTTTGTGCCTCATAACCTTTAATTTTATTTAAGCATTACTCAACATTCTTCGCTTTATTGGCCATAGTAGAATAATTGGTCAAATCCATCAAGTTCACATGGTATTGAATCTCAGTCACTAATCCTATGATAAACTTGCTTACCTTAGCATCCTCACTCCCCTTTAGAGGATCTGGTAGAAACCTCATTAGCCTGTTCAACTTAGCCTTATACTCTTCGATAAACATTCTGTCCTATTGTAGAGCACAATACTCTTGCAACATCTACTATTTAATACTTTCAGGGAAGAACTCCCTATAAAAAGCCTGTTGGAATCTATCCCAGGTGATCACTCTAGTCATATGTCTCTTGGTGCTCAACCACCAATTATTTGCTCTCCCAATTAGCAAATAAGAAGCATACTCTACCTTCTTATTTTTAGGAATATCCAGAGCAACAAAGGTCTTTTCTACTTCTTCTATCCGTAAGTGACCATCAAACAGCGTTCCAAGCTTTGGCTCAAACTTGTACACCTAACCCACAAACTTATTCAGGCTTAGCACATCAGCATTCTAGTATCATTGCCACCATTACCATTCTGTCTTTGCATCTCTTGTCTCCAAGCCTCAGCATTAGCCTATATCATTTGCACATCCTAACGCATATTCTGATGTTATAGTGCAACTATCCCTAAAAGAGTATTCATACTTTCATGAGTTGAGCAACATCAACTGGTATCTACTGACCTACAGGTGGGGGCGGCGGCGGTGGTAGATCTTGAGGTAACTAGTTTAGGGGTGGTTAATTTAAAGGTTGTTGTCCTCCATTAACTTCTTCCTCACCAGTCTTGGAGGAACCATGTAAACTCCAGAAAATTTCAATAAATAATTCCAATATAAACTTCGAAGTTAAAAAAAGATATGCTCAAATAAGAATAGAATCATTCAAAATTAGAAAGAAGAATCCTATTCGATCCAAGGGTATACTCTTAATCCCATATTCTAATTCGACTCTTAAGTAAAAGGGAGTTAAAAAAAAAGATAATCTTTTTTTTAGTCTAATAAAATTAGACTAATACTTAATTTTCTAATATTAAATATCTCCAAAAAAAATGACTCCAAATTAAAATCGAACTTCGACTAGTCCTAAATCACGAACGAATCTAGAAATTTCTTAATCTTGAGAAAATGAGATTCCTTGAAAATAAAATAAGAACTCAACGGTCTTCAAATTCAAAAACACTACGTACGACAAATTCCATACTTAACTCTGAATTGTAAAATCGAGTAATATAGAACCCAAAAACAAATTATTAAAAAGTAAATAACGATAAACCTTCAGAAATAAAACTCAATTCAGGAATTTCAAAAACGTTGAGAGATATTAAATACTTACAAGAATAAAATTTAAAATAAATTTCTCAAATTAAATATGTTGTATAAACATAAAACATCAGTTTCCAAATTGGCAAAGATCTAAACCGAAAAATCACCTGGGAACCCTAAGTGGAATGCAGTAGTTTAAGTCCGGCAATCTCGCGCTCTTAGCCCTAAAGGCCGAGGTGTGATTTAAGAGTGTAGAATAGCTCGTAGTAATATAAGGTCACTTAAAAATATCAGATTGCTACATTTTTGACCTATTTCGAACCCGTTCGGATATAGATTTAGAAAAACGTGTTCCGGGGCTCGAGATATAAAAAATATACCATTAAGACCGTTAGACTTATATTTTCATAAGGATTTCAAAAATATCATCTTTATAATTTTTCGATAACTAGAATTATCTGATTTTGCGATTATATTCGTATTTCATTACTACCGGTAATTAACTAGTCTTTTGCACTATTCACTTCTATTTCTTTACACAATTTTATTATTCTTATAAACCCATATATTTTTAGATAAATATTTTATATATTATAGAAAATTCTACTTTTTCAAAATTTAATTCATTTCAGGTTTTTACGGGATTAGTTTTTATTTAAGACCTGATACTAAAAATAATATAAATTAATTTAATAATTTGAAAATATTTGAAAAATATTTTTATTTTCATAAAATAATTTTCTAGAATTTTTCGGGTTATAAAAATATTATTTATGGCTCATATTCGCGTATTTTGATCATACCGGTAACTTATTTGATAATTCACTAAAATAAATAAATTAATTATGTTATTTTTATTATGAAAAATCTGCTATAAATATTTGGAATACATTTTCTATATTTTTCTTATTTTTATTTTATTTATTAAGAAAGTACTCTTACAAATCCATACCTTTAAGTACATTTTTCACACATCACTTCTTTTCAACTTCAATCTTTCTACACTTCATTATCACTTCATGGCAGAAATTTTGACTCCTTTTTGGCTGCCTTTGTCATTTGAAATACTCCAAATTGATTAAAATAAATCTCTTTCAACCCTTCTTTAAGAAGCAACACTTACACATTAATTACACTTTACAATTTCAAGTTAAAAACCAACCAAACTCCTTCTTCTCTTTCTTCCCTATTTCACATCAGCCATGAGGACCTTTAGTTGCTGCCCATTTATTTATTTTTACTTCATTTAATGTGTCTTTACCTCATTTTGATCTTTCTCTCTCATTCACACATTAACCCTTTGTCATTCTTTACACTTTTCCTCTCTTTTTCCTCTCTTTCTTTCTTCATTTTCTCTTGTTCTTACAAGAAAGCCTTGCTGCCCCTATTCCTTCTTTGAGCTCCTACACATATTTCTTCAAGATCCTTAGGTAAAACTATTATCTAAAGCTTCCATAGATGATATAGGTAAAGTATAGTGAGAGTTTTATGCATCAAATGACCTTTCATAAGCTTAAAAGCTAAGGATGATGATGCCAAAATGAAATACTCCTCTTCTCCATGATTATTCTCTTGTATTATTATTATTATTTTCTTGCTAGAAGTAGTTATATTTTGTAGATCTAGCTTTTTATGTAGTTTTGATTATGTTTATGTTTAGATCTATAGGTTTAGAGCTTACTACCATTATTTTTTTTATATTCATGTTCATATTATGTGTAGAACTTAGATTTGAACTTAAATAAAAATAGTAAAATTCGTATCTTGACAAAACCTATATTTAAAACCCCTCCCAGTCTCAAAATGGGAGTTTTAGTTGAAAAAAATGAAGGTTTAGTGGATGTATATCATCAAGACTTCTTTTTACAAGAATAAAAAATGATTTTCAAAAGTTACTTTCAAAAATAAAAATCATATTTTCGGATTTAGGCCAAGACATGGTTTAAAAACATGTTTTACAACTCAAAAATGAAGTTTTTATTCAAGAAATGGAAGGCTCTTAAGATAAGATATGTAAAGGATGATTTTTCCTAAGTTTAGATGGATTTTATCAAAAGATATGTCCAAAAATAAATTTAGTAAATTCGGATCTCAACCAAGGCCAATTTTGAAAACCCATTTTTCAACCCAAAAATGAAAGATTTGTTTAGAAAATGAAAGGCTTATGAAATAGGTATCAATAGGAGATGTTTTTGATAAGTAAATGGTAGATCTACTAGTAGAGATTCTCAAAAATAGGAAGAGATTACAAAATATGAAATTTGAGTTTTATCCAAATTTTGTAAATTCGGATGGTTTCAAAACCATGCTTTAAAAACCCATTTATCAACTCCAAAACTTGTGTTTTATATGAAAAATAAGGAGATTAGGTCATAGGTATCATCAAGTAATGATTTTTATAAATTAAGATAGCATTTACTAAGAAAAATATGTAGAACAAAGAGTACAAATAAAGTAGGAAAATTTGAGTTGTTTGTCATTTTAAGAAATTCGTAATAATGGAGTAATAGTATGCAAACCCCTTTTTTCAAACTCAAAATGAAAGTTTTATTAAAGAAATGAAGTCCTTAGTGGCTAGGTATGGTTGAGCTTTAATTTTCTAAGTATCAAATGATTTTTACTTAAAGGAATCACCACAAAAACAATTTATACAAAATTCAAATTTTGGGATGAACCAAATTTAAAAACATGTTTACAAAGTGTAAAAACATATTTACAAAGTAAAATGGGAGTTTTTATTGAAAAAAAAGGCCTTAGGGAATATACATAATGAAGGCTTAATTTTAACAAGAATAAATAGATTTTATCAAGGAATTTTTCTAAAAACAAGTGGGATTGTCAAGAATACAAGCCTAGCCTTTCTAAGTTGATTTTTCATAAAATTTTACAAAGAAAAAGTTTTCTAAAAATTTCTTGTATTCAATATCATCAAGAACATGTATATATATATATATATCTCATGACATATCATTTATGATAGTAGCTTGTTCATGTTGCATGAATACTTGCTTTGGATAATAGAAACTTCATGAACTTTCACAAAATCAATTTTCTAAATCGGTTTTCGCTACTGTTCTAATCTGATCCGATCTTTTCGAAGCTTCAAAGTTTTCAAAACTTAAATATGACACTAGAATTAGATAGTTCTTTTGAAGTAGATAGAAATCGATATATAACTTGCTGAATTCCGAGTTAAAACGACTAAGTTATGGCCGTTTTAAGTTGAAATTCCCGCTTAGAACGAGAATTACGAATTTGATAGTTTGTATAAGATAGTTTGGATTAGTTAAGTGATGAAATACTTATTATGGTATTTCTTCCTTTTTAGGTGACCCCAAAATCGACGATTCCCTACCACCGGATTGCTTTTACTAAGAGATCGGTGATCCAATGGTCGAGTGAGTTTTCTTCTTATTTTGATACCTTGTTTGTACTTGTAGCTAGTTGCATTAGAATTATAGGAATAAGATAAAAGCCGATATAAATGGGGTTGGGATAATCGATGAGATTTTGATGTATGTATGCTAAAGAATACTAAAGCATATCGAAACCATCATTCGATTGGATAATTACACTGTTCATATTATTTTTGTTTATGTGTATGATATTGGTTGATCACTCTAAACAATGTATGAATGATTTGATCTAAGCAAAAATTAAATTGGTCATGCATCGCATCGGACATGTTGCATTTAGTAGCATGCTACTCCTACGCAGGTCGATCGGTATGGTCCGAGGACTTGTTTGGATAATGAGATCCAGTATCAGAGCTCATTCATAGGGAACTAAGGCGCACCGAGAATGCATTCCATGTGTGAGCCTAGCCGAGTCGAGTGCTATGAGCCAAGGGCTCGAGAACTAGCAGTGGTCGTGTAGACTTTCAATACCATCGCTAACCCAAGATACGAAGGGCGTAAATTCGTCCTGTGTATGAGCTCCGGATACCCATACATAATTGTCTGTTCGTGTGTTTGTTCATGCATAGCATATGGATGATTTATAACTTGCTTGTTATGGTATGGAATTAAGGTGAAATTCTCACTAAGCTAGTGTAGCTTATACCCTAATAGATGTTTGAATGAACAGGTTATCTCAAGAATGCTAAGTGGGGACCGACATGGTTAGAGCCGAATATGACTTCAGGATTCCGGCAAATAAGAATGCTTGAAGACATTAGCTAGGTTTTGTGAATTGTCTTGTAATAGTTTGTGTAGTGAAATCTGTGGATGAATTGTAATTGAAGTATAGTGATTTGTATTTGAAATATAGTGAATTGTATTTCCTTTACATTGTTACTCAAGTTGTACCAATATAAAATGTATCACTCCGATGTATCTCTCCAAGTGTTAGATGCTCTGTACATAGTATGGAAGCCTTCGCGTGATTGAGGCGGTCATTCTTAGGCTTTAATATTGTGTATGGTGGACTGCCACGTTTAGGATACCTTCGGGGCGTGACAAACCAGCATTAAATGCTCTTCTTCTAGGTGGCATTCCAATAAAGATGAACACATAAAACATGAGAACAAAGATATAATAGGTTAAGAGGAACGAAAACTATAGAAAACTACCAAACAACAATTTTAACTAGACAAACTACCTAACTATTTGCTACCCCACTCATTATTGCTCATTGTCTTAAGGAGTTCATAACTTAGATCTAGCAAGATTTATGATCTAACTTTGATACCACTTAAGGTATAATGCCTTAAAGTAAAAGTGTTATTAGCCCACCACTTATTTTCATTAGATATGAACACACTAGGCTATTATTTTACTAATCCACAATCGTAAATTCCATATAACATCAATATCTCACATTTTGGGGTACTGTTAAAACATTATGAAATAACAAAACTTATGAACAACTTAGTTGGCATATATCAAAAGCCGATTTACAATAAACTTAAAACATCATAAGAAAAGGTCTCATAAAAATTTCAGGATCATAAAAACTATTTAAAGTTTTATAAGGTCTTCAGCTCTAGTTATCTTCAATCCAAAATATCAAAAAATCAGCTGGAAAGTTAGCTCCACTATCATCATCCCCATAATCCCCGAATACATCATAGGTTAATAAATCAAACACTACTAGGTCATCACCTATACTTAAAAAACAAAAGGAGTGAGCGCAAAAACTCAGTATACCATACCACAACCACATGCACATGCACATGAACAAATATCATACAAATTCACATGTAACCTAATAACTTATGCAGCAATCACATGTTATTATCTATAATTAGCTAGGCAAACAACACAATTTTGAACCATTTGCAACTAGTCCTAAACCTAGAGTAAGTCATGACTCCATAAAAACAAATATGTATATAAAGTACTTATATATATATATATTAATGCTGGGTACTATCAAGCCTGGATTTTTCATTTTTGATTTTATTTCTTTTAATTTAATTAGTATCAAACCCTAACTCATTTGATATAAAACCTTAACTAGGAATTAAAAGAAATTTACTTTTTTGAAAAATTTGTAAGAGCCTCAACTTGACTAAAGTTAGGAAAAATTGTAAGTTTGGATCTATGGATTGATTGATTCTAACCTAGCTACTAGTCTATAAAAAAAATAGATTTTAAAACAAAATTTGATAAACAACAGTTTTTTTGGATTTAGGGGCTATCCTATTAAAACCATTTGGTTACCATCTTAATTCTTAATATAAAGCTTATCCCTTTTTATGCTCAAAATTTTACTAATGTACAAACTATGATATTTACAATTTACCATTAAAATTTACAATAAATAATGAATCAATTTAATATAAAAATAAAAGAGGGTTTTTTTCTCATTTTTTATGTCGCTCTAGAAGTGCCTATGTACTCACTAATTGGGATCAAATTGCACGTAGTTCTTTTTAGGAAAAAAAATTAATGTGTTGGTTCTTTTTAGTATTTCAAACTATTTTCGATTTCAGTTCTTTAAATTTTCAATTTTTATAAAAATGAATTTTCTTTTGTGTATGGCCCTACAGGCTATGAAGTTGATTTTTTTTTTTAAGTTTTAGAAAATAAGATTTTCTATGCATCAAAAAGGTTTATATATATATATATATTAATACATTCGTACTACTTATTACATTTTTTATTTTTTGACACTTTGTTACTTTAACATAAAACTGATTCCATATTATTTTTATCTATTTGTGGGTGTTTTAAATTTTTTATTTTAATCGTTTTAATTAAGTAAATCAAAAATAAAAAAGAAAAACTTACTTGGAATAAGATCAGGGGCGGGTCAGAGGCGGATCTGAGCACGGGTTCGGATCGGATTTCGTGTAAAATCACTTAACTTGCTGGAGGGTGACAAAAAAAAGAGAAATCACTGTTTCGGTGGTGCTTGTGGTTGATGACGATGTCAGACAAAGTCTCTGGGATGTGTTGAAAACTCTAGTAGGCTTAATTTTTATCAAGATCAAGCTTTGATGGTGGTTTTGACTTCACTTGGTGACAGCTAGCAATTGAACTTCATTGAAGATGGTGGCACCATTCTAGGATTGATTTGAAGCTATCAAATCAAAGCTTAAACTTACCTAAAGCTTTCTAGAATACCCAAAATGATCGAAAACACTTTGAAAACTTCATATTCAATATTCTTGAATTGAAACGCTAGTTTTCTATGAACTTCGAATTTAGTTTTTTGAGTGGATTTCTATTGTGATTGTTGTTTCTGATGCCATGGATGAAGGACTTGACCCCTATGTATTAGTTAAGGATTGGGTTAGGTGGAATACAACCAACAATTTCAAAGACAAAGCACGCGCGAACTCAATCTTCGCAAGCTTGGTTGAACGCATTTTTATAGCTTTCGAGCTTAATGAACATCGGGAAGGAAAACAACATGTTCAGAATGATTCAAACATGTGCTTTTGGAAGCTATATGGAAGATTGATTTCGAAATTTGAACTTTTGTTTTGCATCCAAAAACAGATTTTTCACCAACTTTGGATAAAGGATTGAACACCAAATCACAAGATTTAAGACTACTTTTTTTATCCAAACTCATAGTATCCCATGTCTTTTCAAATCTCTTCCCTCAATTTGGTGAAAAAAGAAGCCAAAATAGGTAAAAAATGACATTGAAACAGCCACATCGTGTGAGAAAAAATAGGAGTTAAATTAGGGAAGATGACATGCGTGTTCCTCACGTGCATCATACGTGCGGCCATACGTCGGCCATACGTGGGCAAGTGTATCCACATGCCAAGCGAAAAAAAGGTTTCGTCCTCCCACAGAATCAAACCCTAGTCTTTCCTTTGCATATGTGTGGTTTTACCAATAGGCCACTGTCCTCTACCTCGGTTTTAGTTTGCGCAAAACTAACATTTAAGGCTTTTAAAAATGGGTCCAATCAAATAGGTTCGTGCGTATAAGGTATTTAATTGGGTAAAAAAAATTCTATAATTAAAATCAGTACTATATCAAGCTCATATTATTTTTGTTTGTTACTTAATTATTTATTTTTGTTTGTTACTTAATTATTTATTTTTTATTATTATTCTATTTTCTTGTTATTATTGTAATTTATGGGCTTAATATAATATTAATTTTTACCATCAATTGAAGCCTTAAACAGGTAAAATGGGGTGTCTACAGCTGCCCATCTTTGTAGTAATGTTTGATAAAACTTTACCGCAAAATAAAAAGAGAGATCCCATTTATGGCTTTTGAAAGTTTAGAGCAAACTAAAGGTACATAATGGGCTCTACGTAAATCCATTGGGAATTATGATTACATGATGTAGATCCCTTGACCGTGCTTTCTCAATGACTTTGGAGAAACGCCCCATGAGTTGACTTGTTATTTGGTGCAAGTGCGCTCTTTGAGCTAACACTTGGTTTGGATATGCACTTCTTAAGCTGGCATTTGACAAACTATGAAGGATAACTGAAGTTCCTAACATAGGAATACTGAAGTTCCTAAGATTTACTAAGGGTAACCAAATTTCTTAAACATAGAAATACAATGGCTCCTAAAATTCTCAAAAGATGATTAAAGAAGTTCTTAACTTTTGTAGAATGGTTAATGCTCTTATATTCAGAGTATAACCAAAGTTCCATTATAGGAATACAGTGGTTCCTAAAGTTCTCAAAGGATGACTAAAGTTCCTAAAGATCTTAAGAATCTCTACAAGATAACTAAAGTTTACTAATGGTTTCATAAGATAATCGAAACTCTTGAAATTTTTATGGGACTATTAGGGGTCCTAAAGAATCTATAAGATAGTTAAAGTTCCTAAGAGCTTTATAAGATAACTATAGCTCCTAAAAGCTTTATGGGAGAACTAACAGTCCTAAAGATTTTATAAGATAGCTGAAATTCCTGAGAGTTTTATAAGAGAACGTAAGCTCTTGAAATCTTTATGGGACAACTGACGATCCTAAAGACTTTATAAGATAGCTAAAGTTCTTGAAGGCTTTATAAGATAACTTAAGTTGTTGAAATCTTTATGGGACTACTAATGGTCCTAAAGAATCCATAAGATAGCTAAAGTTTCTGAAGGTTTCATTAGATAATTACCGTTCTTGGAAACTTAATGGGAGGGAAGATGAACTAAATTCCTAGACTTTTAAGTAATTTTTTTTTATTGAAACTCTCGTTTTTTTTTTTCTAAAGTCTTAAATCGGAGGACAATACCTTTAAATTGGGGTCAATGATTTTCCATGCCCCTGTGGATGACTTTTGAACCTAGAGATAATTATCTCGTTCTAAATTGTCTAGTCCAAGAGGAATTCCTTATGCTCTTTTAGGCTTGTTTTCACATATTTGACTCGGATTCCAAAAATTATGGTATGACTTATAAGTGATATATATTGGTCGATTTATTAGGTCTTTTTTGAACTATAATATAGGCTTTTGGTTTTTGGCTTCAATCAAAAGGGATACCATATACGTAGGCCATTTTGAAATTTATCTTCAACACTTCTCGAGTTGACAAATCAAGAATCCTTAAGGAAAACTAATAATGCCCTTTGTCCCTAGTTTTAAGAGCATTAATAAATCAAGTCCTTAATATGAAGAGTCTCTAAAGGGATGGTATTGTGGGTGGATCAATGATATAATTATGTTGTAGACCTTGGACATTAAGGTTTAATAGGTTTTGGTGGTTTTGTGCTTTGAGCATGTGCCTCTAATCCTTAGGCATGATCACCTTGTTTGATGCTCTTCATTTTTTTTTCTCTTCTCTCTCATTTTTTCTTTCTCTTTTGGTTTTCTTTTCTAATCCAATTTAGTTCCTTCTTTTTTGTTCTTCTTCTCCTTCTTCTTTCTTGTTGAACAGGAATTCAAGTTGATTTATGTTTCTTCAACTTTCATTAGATGGCTTATAACTCAATATGTATAGATTGTGTACAGTTTTGAAATAGAGTATCTTCTTCCTTTCAAAGGACATGAATTATTTATATCGATTGATTGCTTCCGAATTGATACAACTAGGGGAAGCACACATTAGTTAATCCTTTTTTCTCCTTATTAATGACTATAACCTTGAAATTGCCTCATTGTGGGGTGGTTCTTGACAAGGTTTACTTTTAAAACACCTCCTTAGTAGGCTCAAATGGGTTAGCAAGGGATAAGTGTGTTTGATATATTGAAATGATTGCCTAATGTCATTTTGACACAAATGTCAAATTTAAGGCAAACCTCCTTTAAGGTATGAGTCCATTTCCTCCCTTTAGTGTCACTCTGCTCTTGAGTGTTTACGGTTAGTATTTAGGATTTATCTTGCCTTTTATCATCCTAGACTTTTTAAAATAAGGAAGTATCGTTCTTGGTTTTCAATCATCCACTTTTCAATTGCTCAAGATAATTTACTAAATGCCCTTTTTGTATTGGGTTTATATTTAGAAATTAAGCCCAACAAATGTCCCTAATTAGCAAATTATCAAGTCCTTTTGGTTGCCACATATTTCTGATCTCTTTTTATTTATAGTTCAACTTTAGCCTAAAGTGAGCGGTCATTGGGCTTAGAATTAAAAGGATCCCTACCTATTAGCAAATTACTCATTTGCTATTTTTTTTTTTTGGAAAAACTTTTTTATTTATTAGAAAACTATTTTATAGAATTGATAACCGATATTTACAAAGAGGGATGGATGAATCACATCTTACAATCTAAAGTGGGAATTTATTCACAAAGGTATTTCTTTTTTTTTTTTTTTGAAAATTTCAAGCCAAAACCTATTTTATAAGTTAGCATTTTTCTTTTATTTATTTTTTGTTAATAATTGTAAAAAGTAATGATGACTTTTTTTTTAAAATATTCACGAATAGAGACTTACATTTATAGAATGATAGACTTGATTTTAAAGGAGTGGAATACTTATGACAAAGAGTGATTTTAATTGAAAAGAACCTAAAGCTATCTAAAAGAGGAATTAATCTGATGGACGATAGAATTATTTACAACTTACGAATATTTACAAGTTTATTATACATTTTTTAACAAGTTTTATATACAAGTTTTGTATTTATTTTATTATGATATATATAATTTAGAGAGTATTTGCAAGTTTTTTTTTTTGAGAATTTATATATTTACAAAGAATGGAAAAAAAAAGATTAATGATAATTATATTGTACACAGATTTCTTTTATATCACAATGATGTACACTATTTTACATGAGAAAAAAAAATCTTTTTATCTTTTTTTTATTCAAAACAATTTACAAGTTTAGCATTTTATTGTTATTTTTTTTTGAACTATATACAGATAACTATAATACAAACAACAAGCTAGTATTTGCAAAGTATGATAAATTATTCACATTACATATTATACATGCAATTCACGCAGATGCAGGTTTAAAGGTTGACAGCTAATTAGTAGTGGGGCAATTTAGAAAATTTTTCATTTGAGTTAAAACTTTATTTTAACAAAAAAATGAGATAAATAACTTTAAAGGGGAGGATTTTAAAAGGATTTGATGTAACTCCTTATTGTATGCTCCATTATTATCTAATCACCAACATGTGTTTATGAATGCAATTGGGTGGGTTTTAAAGGTTCTTTGGTCCAATAGATCGCAAATTAATATTAAACCAGAGCAAGCAACCATTTCATGAATTAGAGAGTGGAAAAGCCACAACCCTCGGATCTTACTAGCGACCTCCCAACTTAGGATCTTAAGACGGTATGGTTTTAACCATATCTAGCGCACATTTTTCATAAATACCCCCTACCCTACCCTACCCCACCCCGCCCCCACCCCCACCCCCACCCCAACCCCAAAGGTATCATGTGCTCCTATTAGGCTATTACAAAATTTCCATTTTTTTCTACGTCACTTAGAAAAAAGATTAGTGCAACTATTTGCAAATTAATTATTTTTTGTATAATACATGAATGAGCAAAAAAAGAATAAACTATAAATCAATGAATTTTGGATGGCTAGCCCTCTAAAAAGAAAAGGCATCCTTAGTGGGGTTGCCAAGCTGTCGAGTCTGGATTTTTCATTTCTGGTTTTATTTCTTTTAATGTGATTCGTATCAAACTTTAATCCATTTGATATAAACCCTTGAATAGAAACTAAAAAGAAATTGCTTTTTTGAAAAATTTATAGGAGTCGCTATCTGACTAAAGTTAGGAAAAATTGTAAGTTATGATCATGGGTTGGTTAATCTTAACTTAGCCACTAGTCTAACAAAAAAAAAAAAAAAAATAGATTTTAAAACAAAATTTGATAAACCAGAGATTGTTTGGATTCGTAGGCTATCATATTAAACCATTTAGTTACTACTTTAATTTTTAAATTTAAAGTTTATCCATTTTTATGCTCAAATTTTACTAATGTACAAACTACGGTATTTATAATTTACTATTAAAATTTACAATAAACAATAAATTAATTCAATATAAAAAATAAAAGAGGTTTTTTTTTTTCATTTTTATATCACCTCTGATGTGTCTACGTGCTCGCCAATATAGATCACAAACAACATGTAGTTTTTTTTTTTATAAAAATTTAATGTGTTGGTTTTTTTAGTATTTCAAACTATTTTCAATTTAAGTTCTTTAAATTTTAAATTTTTATAAAAATGAATTTTTTTGTGTATGGCCCTACAGGCTATCAAGTGTTTTTTTTTTATTTTAGAAAATAGGATTTTCTCTGTATCAAAAAGGTTTTTTTAATATATATATATATATATGTATATTATATATTAATACATTCGTACTACTTATTACATTTTTTATTTTTTTAAGACTTTGTTACTTTGATAGAAAACTGATTCCATATTATTTTTATCTATTTGTGGGTGTTTTTCTTAATTTTTTTTTTCTTTTTAATCATGTAAATAAGTAAATCAAAATTAAAATAGAACAAAAAAAACTTACTTAGAATAGGATCAGGCGCAGGTTGAGATGGATCTGGGTGTGGGTTTAGGTCAGCTTCTAGTCAAATGACTGACTTACTGGAGGTGGCCGACAAAAGCGAAATCTGCTGTTATGGCGGTGTTAGTGTTGGTGGCGATGTCGGACAGAGACTATAGGATGTCTTGAAAACTCCTGTGGTCTTAATTTTGATTAAGAACAACCTTAGATGGTGGCTTTGACTTCAATTGGTGGTGGCTTGCAATTGAACTTTGTTGGAGATGGTGGCAGCGTTCTTGGATTGATAAGGACCTTAAGGATTTCTAAAGGTTAGGAGAGGTTTTTGAGAAGAAAAAATAGCGTAGGGCTATTTATAAAATATGAGAATCCTTAAAAATCTGTGTATGAATGCTGGCATACAAGGTTGGCGGTGTGGGAACATAAGTTGGCGGCTTAAAATTTATGCTAGCAGCTTAAAACTTTGAAGGACGAAACTAAGGCCATGTAGGCCAACACTCAATGCCGCGCAGTGTAGAAAGCAAGGCTGACGGCTTACATGTCAAGGTTGGTGGCCTTGAGGCGGCTTGAATGTTGCGTCCTCAAATCCTTCTTGGACGACTCCCTCATCACTTGCATCTGCTATTTATCCATAAATCATTATTCATATTAGGGTGGACCATGAAAGCTATAGAAATTAAGTAAACACATAAATAATATGGATTATAAACTAAAGCGATTTCTTTTCAAGCTCAATATCTAAATCATGCACAATAACAACAACAACAACAACAATGAATAAAGAGATAAGGAAAGGAAAGATTGCACGGTGATTTTGATGTGGAGTTTAGTCTGCCTCCTAGTCTCCACAGTCCACAATAATTGCCTCCCTTAATGGAGGACTTGACCACTTCATTCACACCAAATAATTTCCTCAAAAGAGGACTTCAACACATCAACAATACAAATACTTAAGTTGAGTCTTTACAAACTTGAATATACTAGACTAAACTCAAGACTTCACCAAATTACTTACAACTTACTTAGTGTTGTGCTTGATAAAGGATAGCAATAACAAAGCACTTAGCACTACACTTAACTCTTACTCACACAATATTATAATTTACAATTAAAGCTTGTAGAGAGTGTTTATAAGGAGATGTATGCAATAAATAAGCTCTAGACCTCCTCTAAAAGAATCCAAACACTTGTATTTATAAGATCTTCAAGCCTCCTAGTCATTACTCACAAAACACAACTCCAACGGTCGAGTAAGAGGGGCTCCAACGGCTATTTTTCTATCAACTACCATTCGAATGCTATATGTAAAACAGAGCAGCAAACTAGCTATCGTCTGAACGCTATATATTACCATATAACCGGTATGTTGCAGTGACCGATTTTCAGCCTCAATACTATTTCATAGTTTGATCATAATTTTCTCCTTTGGACTCCGATTGACGTGCTACAAAAAGCTTAAAGAGAGATCCACACTTTTCTGTTTTAAAATTTAAAAAATTCTAAATAAAACAAGGTCTAAAAAGTTTTTGAATCAAGATATGACATCAACCATAAATAAAAACAAAGCAAAACAAGTTCAGATATATCCAAAACAAATTGAACACTTGTTTTACTAATTAAGTGTAACTTAAATATGATCAAGTAATTAATTGTGCATTTCATTTCCTCATCAAAACACACTTTGAACACCATATATTTAATAATGTCCTCCTTTTTGATGAGGACAATCATGTAAAATTAACTCCCTCTCAATTTAATATTCCCCCTCAATTAAGCATTCATGTTATAAAAGAAATTTAGCCAATAAGTTTAGAAACTTTGATGCTTAAATGAAGGAATTCCAAGTTACACTTAATTTCCAAAGATATCACACATATACATACTTAAATATTTCTCCTCCATTAGACTCATCAAAAAGGAAAACTCAAAACATGCCAAAAGAGAGATGCACAAGCAACATGCAAGTTCTAAAATATATTTTAGACATGTTTGAGTAGTTTCAAGCCATGTAACATTACAAACCACAAGTTTGTGTAAGTGTTTTGTCAAAATTACATGATATGTTTCTCAAGAGTGCACAAATTTGTCTAAAAAGCTTTTTAAACATTTTCAATCATTCAAACAACTCTAGAAAGCAACATTAAACATGTTTAAACATTGTTTATGCATCAAAAGCATGAAAAACCATTTTCATGCATTCATAGCGCAATTTTAGCATAAATCTAGTTCAAATCATGCATAAAATCAACATATCATCAAAGATTCATGTTTAAGAACATCTAACACTTCATACATGTTTAGGAAGGTATATTAAGCATGTTGGAGCTAAAAAAACTCATTTTAGTTAACATATTGCAAATTGGTATACATTTTGGCCATCAAAAACATGATTTTTCCTTAAATGTGTGCACAAATTTGTTCAAAAGCACCTTTCATTCAAATTTGAACTTACATATAAGTTTTTTTAGGTCCATTAAGCATGAAAAACATGATTTGGGCATAAAAAATACAAAAGTCCATTTTTTTTTGCAATCTAGGCTCAATTTTAGCTCATGTTTAGCCAAAGCAAGCACAAAAATTTCTCAACATAAAAAAATGGCACATTCAAGCATATCAATACATTATATGCATAAACATCAAGGGAAAAAACCATTAAACTCAAGAAAATCGAGATTATACCTTGTTTTCGCCCTTGAAGCCCCTTTAGATTCCTACATAAAATGCATTCATTTTTTTGGTACCCATTTTTGCTTAGGTCCTTTTTGGTTATTCAAAAAAAGGATTTCCCTTCTTGGCACATAAGCAAACTTGCTTGTGTGACCCAAATGCATAGATTTTCTTATTGCATAATTGTGTGCAATATGACCAAGTTTGCCATAGTAGTTACAAGTACCATAAGTTGCTCTTACAAATCGAGTCTTATGATTCTTGCAACTATTATTCCTATCATAGTCAATTCCATACTTGTTAAAATCAATCTTTTGCTTTCCAAGAAGAGTACTTAAATTGTTTTCTCCCTTAGTGAATTTAGCTATGGTAGCATTTGTGTCACTCAAGCTAGCTTTCAACTTTTCATTTTTCTAATTTTTAAATCATCGAGCTCTTTTAAAATTTCCTCATTGCTACTACTAGCACATGCAATATTATCATCACTTTTATCATCACTATTCAAAGTTTTAACTTCAAGATCAAGCAAATCTTTTTCATTTTCAATATTTCATTCATTTTACTCAACTCATCATTCTTTCCTTTCAACTTCTTGTTTTTATCATTCAATTTAGCATTGTCCAATTTCAAAAATTCAATTTCTTCATGCAAATTTTCATTTTCAATTCTAATTTCTTCATACTCATGTTTAAAAATGTCCATTTCATCTCCTACTTTCTTCATTAGTGATTTAAGCATGTTATTTTTCTTTTTCATTTTCATTAGCTCATTACATGCTTTATCATACATATCGACTATCTTTTCATAAGGAACATGTGAGGAATTTGAACATACCTCATCATCAATGGCCACTAAGCATAAATCTTCATCTGAGTTAGATGAGTCTTCATTTCTCCAAGTGGCCATGTATGCTTTCTTCTTCCCTCCTTTGGTTCCTTTTCTTGCAATTGGGCAATATTGTTGAATATTTCCTGATTGATTGCATTTGAAGCATGTGATAATCTTCCTTTTTGATTTTGAGGAGTCATAATCATCCTTCTTCATCTTCTTGTTCACCTTTAAGAACATGGTGAACTTCTTTGTAAGCTCATCTAGCTCCTCATTATCCTTCTCACTCTCTTCTTCTTCTTCACTTAAGCTTGTACAAGAGGCTTTTAGCATAATTTCCTTCTTGGTTGACTCTTCTCTATGCTTTTTAATCATTCCATGAGTCTTGAGGGTTCCAAGAAGTTCTTCCTTACTCATTTTGCTCAAATCATGTGCCTCTTCAAATGTGGTCCTCTTTGCTTCCCATTCTCTTGGTAAGGACCTAAGAAGTTTGGAGTTAATTTCCAAATTAATATATATCTTGCCAAGAATAGACAATTGATTCATAATATTTATGAATCTGTATGCATTTCTTAATAGATTCATTAGTTCATTTTTAAATTTTCAGATTCTCTACATAAGAGACTAAGTTTTGTATATTTCATTCTAGTAAAGCCTTCATAAGTGCTTTCTAAATTATCCCAAATTTCTTTAGCTGAATTACAAGTACATATTCTACTAAAATCACTTTCATTTAAACCATAATATAATATATTCATAGCAACTTTATTTAATTGAACTTTCTCTTTTTCAGCCTTAGTATAATTTGATTTTTTTGCCTTCAATAACTATGGGCCCATTTTCTATAACACCCCACAAGAAATATGTTGAGATTTTAAGAAAATCTTCATTTTACATTTCCAATATGCATATTTGTTCTGATTAAGATCGGTGGATTGCTTGTCCTTCCATGGAACCTAAGGTGTTATTAGTCATGATCTTAAACTCTAGATGCGATTAAGCACTTATCTTAGAGTTCTAACTTTGATACCAATTGTAGAAATTAAGTAACACCTAAATAATTTGGATTATGAACTAAAAGTGATTTCTTTTCAAGCTCAATATCTAAATCATGCACAACAACAAATAAAGAGATAGGAAAATTAAGATTGCACGGTGATTTTAACGTAGAGTTTAGTCTACCCCCTAGTCTCCACGGTTCACAATAATTATCTCCCTCAATGGAGGACTCGACCACTTTATTTACACCATATATTTTCCTCAAATGAGGACTTAGCACATCAATAATACAAATACTTGAGTTTAGTCTTTACAAACTTGAACATACTAGACTCAACTCAAGACTCCACCAAATTACTTACAACTCACTTAGTGTAGTGCTTGACAAATGATAGCAATAACAAAGCCCTTAGCATTACACTTAACTCTTACTCACAAAATATTATAATTTACAATTAAAGCTTGTAGAGAGTGTTTACAAGGAGATGTATGCAATAAATAAGCTCTAGACCTCCTCTAAAAGACCAAAAACACTTTGTATTTATAAGATCTTCATGCCTCCTTATCGTTACTCACAAAACACAACTCCAACAATCAAGTAAGAGAGTCTCCAACGGCTATTTTTCTATCAACTACCGTCCGGATGCTATCTGTAAAACAGAGTGGCAAACCAGCTACCATCTGGACACCATATATTATCGTCTAACTGGTATGTTGCAGTGACCGATTTTCAAACTCGACACTGTTTTGTAATTTGATTATAACTTTCTCATCTAGACTCCAATTGAGGTGTTTCAAGATGCTATGGAAAGCTTAAAGAGAGCTCTATAACTTTTATGTTTTAAGAATAAATGAATTCTAAACAAAACAAGGTCTAAAAAGTATTTGAATCAAGATATGACATTAAACATAAATAAAAACAAAGCAAAACAAGTTCAAATATATCCAAAACAAATTGACCACTTGTTTTACTAATTATGTGTAACTTAAATATGATTAAATGATTGATTGTGCATTTCATTTCCTCATCAAAGCACATTTTGAACACCATATATTCAACAAAAGCCTCTTCTTAATCAATATACTACACATTTGCCCTTTATTATAATTTATTTATTTTTATATTACATGCACTATATAATCCCTCTTCAACCTTATAATTATCAAAACTTACTTTTCAAATAGATTGTATTGATTTTATTAGTTTTAAATGAACCTTTCAAGTAGTTAATCATATTATATAGTTACTTTTAAGAGCATATACAATTGTAGGGAAATTTTAGGGTAATGTCATTAATTTTAAAGGGGATTGATGTCATTGAATATATAACGACTTCATTCATGCTTAATCATATTCGCATATTTAAAATATTTAATATTTCAATTTCTATATTTATTTTAACAGTTAGATGATTAACTAGATGGTCTCATCGATAAAACTTTAGAAGCTCTCACAATTGTAAGGACCTATTTAGGGTCCTAATACCATGTCAACTTTTTAAACTCCTATCCTTTTTTTTTTTTTAATGAGATTCATCATTTTAGGGTCTTTACTCTCTAAGTGTCGTATGATATTATGAATATTATCTATTCATATTTAACTTTAGGAAAATTCTACAGTCACTTTATTAAATTTAATGTAAGCTGACTCGTTGACTATTTAATAACTTAGATACAAACTCAATTGTGATTACAACAGTAAAATAGTTAATGTATCAATTACTATATTTATATTAACATTAGACTATTTATTGAAAAACAATAGAAATTGCCTTTAACTTCATTTGAATCATGGTGAATCCTTGTTTTTTCACCTATATATATTATTATTTTTCTATATTTGAACTTTTTTTTCCTTTATATAGTACAAAAAATGACACAAAACTGCTTAATTTTGGAAGACATATATTTTCTTAGAATGTAAGCTATCGTTTACCACATTTTAAATTTTCAAATATTATTTCTTCAATATGCATATCAAAACACATATATTACGAGAATAGATATGAAAAGGGAAAAATAAATGTAGAAATAATATATGATTTAATAATATGTGTGATTCAATTATAACACATGCTTATTTATGGGGTGTAACACATCTCTATCAATCTTGTAAAAAAAAAAATTATCAAAATATAAAGGAAAAATTATTAAACTACCCCAATAAACTTTTGAAAAAACACGAACACCTTACTCTTTAGAAATACCACAATTTCCTCTTGCTTTTGTAAAGCCCCACAAAACTTGATTAAAATGCAATATGATGTGGAAAAATCAAGTTAACGTGGCTAGAAAATAATTTCTTATCAATTCCTATGCAATTTTAAACTCATCAATTGCCAAAAAAAAAAAAAAAAGACTCATCAATTTAAATAAAGATAAGAAAATTAATAATACTTATAAATATATATATATATATATAATGAATTACAACATGCATAAGCTAAGCAAGCCTTAGGATGTATTCTTAACATATAAAAATAACACATAAATTATATATATATAAATATTTGTGAAGCTTTATTGAAATTTGAATAGAAAAAAAAAAAAAGAAAAATAAACCACAACGAAAAAGAACATTGATGGTTTATGTATAAAATAGGAATTGATTCATCCCAATATTGATCTTTAATTTTTGGTCGCAAACAGCACACATACACAAACACACACATATATTGGTTTAGTTTTTATGGGTTATATTAATTTTCTTATATATTTTAATAAATTAGCTTTTTTTTTTTTACTATTTTGATTCTTGTTAGTTAAGTTTAAAACTTTAAATTGATATGAAAATTAATAAATATTTTATTTTGTTGCCCATGGTTTCAATATTTTCACATTATACATTATTTTATTAAGTTTTGTGGGGGCTCTAGTAAGGGGGAAATTGTAGCAAATTTTAAAAAGTAGGGTATCCTTGTTTTTTAAGTTTTCAAGGATGGTCATTGTAATTTTTTCAAATATATAAAATGTAGAAAATTAATTACATTATTATGAATGTAAAATGGCATATCATAAATGTGATTTTCGAAAAATATAAATATGGCATTCATGAATTGTGACTTGTGATTTTTTTTTTCTTTATGAAAATCCCATTACTGAATTTAATAAAAACAATTTACTAAAACATAAAACACATAAATTAATAAATGCAATTGCCATATTTGAAATGCATTACTATGATTTTTATATTTCTATAGCCTAAATTGCATTTCAAACATGCCATTTTTATGCAAAGTAAGATTACATGTCTCACATGAGATTATGTAGTGATAATTATGTAATTATTTTTACAAGATTGGTATTGACATAAAATTTTTTGTAACATATGGCAAACAAACAAAAGGATGTATTTACTGTTTGCTCCTCATATTAAGTAATTTATATATTATTGTCGGTAACTTGTAAAAACCATTGAGTATTTATTTGCCTAATTCAATCATACTGAACACTCAATCTTCAATCATCATGACTTAAATTGGGTTAAGGTTATTTTGGTTGCAAGGACATATGATTCTAAATGGCTAAATTTTTTAACTCAACACTTTTATCAAATTACCAAATAAAGACAGTAAACATATAATGGTTCCAAACTAGTCAACACTTCAAGGTCTTATATGGGGGAGAGCAAAGTGTAATGTATCTAGAAGGTTAAACCAACAAGTGACCATGATAGCACAGTAAAATCAAACGGACTTGATTGTCCAAGAGCGCATTTCATCATTCTTATTTTGAAATACAAAGGCAAAACAACCACAAAGCCACCAGTAGGTCAGCTAATACTCAACAAAAGTGGCCCAGAGGATACGTATAGAACAATGATGAAACATCAACAAGAGACATTTACTATGCTTTGATGACACTTACAAGCAGTAGACACTCATGAATTAAAAAAAATTCACTAAGACATTTCTTCAAACACCTATGAGGCAAAAGTTACAAATTTTAATAATTTTAAGCAATACAGTTTGGTTTTTCATTCAAATTAAACACAGAAATAAGAACCATTGTAGTAGTAATATGAATTATATTGCTAATTAAGGTTAAATTTGAATAAAAAAATCAAGCAATTAATTATGGTACATATTAAATATACCAATGGGGAGAGAGAGAGAGAGAGAGAGAGAGAGAGAGACTCACCTGTGCTATTTTTTCAAGTGGAAGGATTGTGCTAGGGTTTGGACTGAGAGAAAGAACGAAAGGGATAATAGTAAGAAGGATAATTTTGGTATTTCAGAAATTGAGATTTTTTGTCTTGTGAGCTTGCTTTCTATGCTGTGGATTCCAGGGGACAAAATTTATGAATTTTGTCCTATTCGATAGGATTCTTTTGTTCCTACCCTATTGTGCATAGCAAAAACCAAAATGGGACTGAAAATTTTGTCTGGTTCTATCCCATGAATTATAGTGAACCTAATGCAACGTTAAATTATTACTATGGGTTGACACATCCACAATGTGAGTGTAAAAATAATTTAGTGCTTTACTTGAATTTTTAATTAGATAGGGTAACATTTTATTACTTATTGATGAAAAATGACGACATTAGAAAATTGCATAAATTTTTGCATCTCTAAATGTAGATGATTTCTTAAAACATTTATATGCAAAAAAGAAACATTAGAAATACAAAAAAAAAATGCTACACATATTGAAAAATATTAACAATATAAATACTTGTCAAGAACATTAAAATGGAGAGAATTTTGATGTTTTTATACAATTAAAAGATAATTTCTCTATCAAATATTATACATAAACCCCACACCTAGGAGATATTAGCACAAGATAATTTCTCACTCTTCATTATATATATTTGCATGGCCATATTATGCTCTCTTCAAGTTTTTATTATCAAATCAATTCTATACATAACCATTATCTATTAGACTTTATTCTTAAACATACCAAAGAGTGGTGGTTTATTTTTTTTGGAGTATTTGTGATGTAAATGCTATTTCCATTATAAACTTGCTTCTTAGAAAGATAATGAAAAACAAAATGATGAATTAAATTATTGCATAGTATTAAGTTGTTACATAAACAAATATCACCTATTTAAAAAGTTGTAAAACTTAAATACATTAAGCTACAAACTAAATATTGATAATATAATATATATATATATATAAGATTGTGATTTTACATTTCATAACATATGAATCATCTTTATATTTTGGTTAGCCTTACACATTACATCTTATATCTTGATGAAGGATTAATGCACCTAAATATTTCAAAATCAAATTGGTGGCCCTTGTGAAACTTTCAAATAAGGCCATAGAATTTTCCCCTAATGGTCCTTTAGGTTGCATAATGTTAATTATATATTCATTATGTCTTATTTATCACATTCAAAATTAATAGTAATGGACAATTCATCACTAAAACCTCTTTTAACGTTGCCAGTATTGATTGAAGTTTATATAGGAGATGATTATCACTTATGGATTGATGGATATATTTTTCAAGCCTTCATATGCATCACACTTTGCTTAATATCAATAGAGAGAAGTGCTTGTGTAATTACATGTAAAACAAATGTAAGAAATTGATGGGGGATCATGGTCAATCGATCCATTGGATCATCTAAAGCACACTCAAGGCCCCATTATGTGTACCAAAGCTAAGGTAATTTAAGAAGAGCTCAACATTTGTAACAAATATTTAAATGAGATAAAAAAAAATGGATTAGAGATAGAATCAGATGGGTAACATGATTTTGGTAAACTTAGAAGACTTAACTATAAACCAGAATGCAAAGCAAATCATTTGCAAACCAATGGAGATTAATCTAGGAGTCAAAAGCAACCTAGCTACTCAAGGAGTCACACCAAGCTTGAAGTCGCTTGACCAATTGAAGAATGGGTGTGATATGGATCAATTTGCACAATAAAGTTGTGTTTGTATTTTCATAATTAAATATAGGGATATGGATAAGATATTTAGGATATCACACACCTGTGTCTCTTAAACTATTTCTAATCTAAGTAAGTATAGTACACACAAAAATTGGGTAAGTTATGATAGAATGTATTAATATTTCGGGATAAGTTTATTTAAGGTATTAATGTTTAAAGTAGTTAAAAAGAGAAATTAATGTTTAACAAAGTGAGTTAAATGAGATATCAACATTTTTATAAAGTTCATTTAAGGTATCAGCGTTTGAATTAGTTTTCAATGAAGTTTCTGTTGGGTTTTATTATTAGTTTTGCAGCGGAATTTTTATTTTAAAATTAAAACCCTAATTCCAGTATCCATGTGTTTTTGATTAAATACAAAAAAAAAAAAAACGAAAATAAAGTTCAAGTTCTAATACCTTTTTCGATTTCAAAACTATTTGATTATACGGATCTGTAGACGTTGCCACGTTGCGAACACCCTCTACGGTGTCCACACAAGAATGACCTTGATTTGGATTCTCCTCTTGTGTGCTAGCGCAATCTAGAACGCTTCTAGATTTGGTTTCGAAGGGGCTCTTAGAGATACGAATTTCTCACACTCTCTCTAGAGTTTCGAAAATTTCTTTTGACAACACATGTCATTAACCCTAGGAGAGCGTCTTATGTTCTATTTATACTAAAGTCTATTATTCATGCGAATAATAACTTTAGTCCCCTAATCTTATTAGGGATAATAATAAATTATAAAATAATTTACAAATAAATTATTAAATAATTTATAAACATAAGAATTATTAATCCGATTGGGAATAATCATTTTATTGTTCTTAACAAATTATAAAATGAAAATATCAAATATTGGCCTTGGGCAAAAAAAACACTAACACATACCTCTTCATGAAATGGTAAGGGGTGTCTTCCATCAAGACACCATTATGAAGAGTCATGTCATTTAGATTAAAAGTCACGACTCTTCTAAATAAACTTACACAATGGGCCACAAATTCTAACATTATGAAAAGTCATGTCATTTAGATTAAAAGTCACGACTCTTCTAAAATAAACTTACACAATGGGCCACAAATTCTAACATTCTCCCACTTGGCCCATGTATGTTTCTTAATAACTTAGAATAAACATAATGTCACTAGGCCAAATAATTATTTATCAATCTTAACAATTAAGATTAATAAATGACTTTATCATTCCCATCAGACTTATTTATATCAAGTCCCTGATCCTTTTAGTTCATTCTTTTGTGTGTGACCCTGTAGGTTCACTTAATGTTACAGTAGATCAAAAACCCTTTTGACCTACAGACATAAGCGGCCTCTAGCAAGACATTATGCCTACCCAAATTAAGTGAAGATCGGTGATCCGATTTTACCTTATAGACAGTTAATTATTTAGTCCCTTTGTCACGTGATATCTTATGATTAAACATAAGGTGTGGATCAATACACACTTATATTGTTTAATCACCTATTTCTTGAATCCAGAGTTTGACTGACTTAAACAAATAACATTGATAACTCCTTATATTCATTATATCTTGAGCACGGCCATGCATATCTCAGTCTTACTCAACAAGGGGCCCAAAAGATATCTCTCTCAATTTAATGAGAGGGACAAATTCCTCATGAACACTCACATTCCTCCACATAACTTATTCATATCCAATATCAGTCTTATAATCATCTGATTAAAGATGATAAAGAACTGAATTAAAATATGGAGTTTGTTATGTAGGAATCTATGGTGTCATCAGGTCAAAGGACTTAAATAATTACTGTAATGAGAAATACTTATCATATTGATCCATATAGTATTCTCATAATTGGTCATTCCAATACAATGTACTCTTACATGTATCTATGTGCTGAAATGATATCTTATATCCATGATCAGTAAAACATGACCATCATCCAGCCTACATACTAATCTTAATTCATTATTATTCCATATAATGAACGATTAGGGATAATTTAGAATAAAGTTATTTATTCCTTTATGGTTTTACTATTAAAGTCACATACTTTAATGACATAAGGAATAACAAAATTACTCATGGAATTATTTTATCAAGGTAAAAAGGCAATAATAAACCTTGAAAAATAGAATGGCTTATAAAGATAATAAATATCCAAATGACATAAAATCCATATGTGCTATGGCACATCACTAGCAATCTCTCACTTGCATTAGCTCTACTCAATCATAAGTCTAATGCCCAGTGCTCTAGTATGACTATCATGTTTAGACTGGGGAAGAGGCTTAGTCAATGGATCTGCAACATTGTCATTTGTGGGTACTCTGCATATCTTAACATCTCCTCTTTCAATGATTTCTCGAATGAGATGGTAACGCCTGAGTATGTGTTTGGATCGCTGGTGTGATCTTGGTTCCTTAGCCTGTGCAATGGCCCCATTATTGTCACAATAAAGGTCCACTGGATTTGCAATGCTAGGAATAACTCCCAATGCACTAATGAACTTCTTGATCCAAACTGCTTCCTTAGCTGCATCCGATGCTGCTATGTACTCAGCCTCCGTAGTAGAATCTGCAACTGTGTCCTGTTTGGAACTCTTCCAGCTTACAGCACCTCCATTCAAACAAAACACATAACCAGATTGCGATCGAAAATCATCTGAATCAGATTGGAAGCTGGCATCTGTGTAACCATTTACTACAAGATCACCTTCCTGTCCATATGTCAAAAACACATCCTTAGTCCTTCTTAAGTACTTTAGAATGTTTTTGACTGCTATCCAGTGACTTTCACCTGGATCTGATTGGTACCTACTTGTGATGCTTAAAGCATAAGCGACATCTGGTCGAGTGCATAACATGGCATACATGATGGAACCAATAGCTGAGGCGTATGGAATCCTACTCATGCGTTCCCGTTCTTCTTTTGAAGTGGGACATTGAGTCTTACTCAATTTAATTCCATGTGATACTGGCAGAAATCCTCTTTTGGAATTCTCCATACTAAACCTTTTTAGTACCTTGTCAATGTATGCACTCTGACTTAGGCTAATTATCCTTCTAGATCTATCTCTATAGATCTTGATGCCTAGAATATAGGCAGCCTCACCTAAGTCCTTCATTGAGAAACAATTTCCTAACCATGTTTTGACCTTTTGTAATGTAGAATATCATTTCCAATGAGCAATATGTCGTCTACGTAAAGCACCAAGAAAACTACTACGCTCCCACTAACTCTCTTGTAAACGCAAGGTTCATCTTCATTCTTGATAAAATCAAACTCTTTGATTGCTTCATCAAAACGAAGATTCCAACTTCGAGATGCTTGCTTCAATCCATAAATGGACCTTTGAAGCTTACATACCTTATGTGAATTCCTCGAATTAACAAATCCCTGGTTGTGTCATATACACATCCTCAATGAGGTTTCCATTCAAGAAGGCTGTCTTGACATCCATTTGCCATATCTCATAGTCATAATACGCAGCTATGGCAAGAAGAATTCTCACAGACTTAAGCATGACTACAGGTGAAAAGGTTTCATCATAGTCTATACCATGAGTTTGTTTAAAACCTTTTGCAACTAGTCGTGCTTTGTAGGTATGCACATTGCCATCCATGTCAGTTTTCTTCTTAAAAACCCATTTACATCCAATAGTTTTCACACCATCGGGTCAATCAAAGTCCATACTTGATTGTCATACATGGATTGCATTTCAGATCTCATGGCTAATAACCATTTCTCAGAGTCGGGGCCCATCATTGCTTCCTGGTATGATGTGGGCTCATCTTGGTCTATGAGCATCACATCGCGATTGTCAGTAACGAGAAATCCATATCTCTCAGGCTCGTGACGAATCCTACCAGTCCTACGTGGGCCTTCAGTTAGTGGTTCAGGCTCAGCAACTAATTGCGAGTCTGATTGAACATCTATCATGGGTTCTATGCTAGTTGTGGTTCTCGAACTTCTTCGAGTTGAATCGTACTCCCACTGATTCCTTTAGAGACAAATTCTCTTTCTAGAAAATGACCATTACGAGCAACAAACACTTTGTTCTCAGATTGGTTGTAGAAGTAGTATCCTTTTGTCTCTTTAGGATATCCCACAAAGAAGCATTTGTCAGATTTAGCTGCTAGCTTATCAGACACCTGTCGTTTAACATAAGCATCACAAATATCTTTAGAAAAGACAAACTAGGACATTTCCCATTCCATAACTCGTATGGTGTCTTTTCAACCGATTTTGATGGAACCCTGTTCAATATAAACGCAGGTTTCTAAGGCATATCCCCAAAAGGATATTGGAAGATCTGTCTGACTCATCATTGATCGAACCATATCTAATAAAGTTCGATTTCTCCTTTCAGAAACACCATTCCATTGTGGTGTTCCTGGAGGAGTCAACTGTGAGATTATCCCACAATCCTTAAGATAATCAGAGAAATCTTGGCTTAAATATTCACCACCTCGATCTGATCGAAGCGTTTTTATATTTTTGCCAAGTTGATTTTGTACTTCATTTTTGAACATTTTGAACTTTTCAAATGATTCGGATTTATGCCTCATTAGGTATACATATCCATACCTACTAAAGTCATCTGTAAAAGTAATGAAGTATAAGTAACCTCCTCTAGCAGGTGAACTTAATGGTCCACATACATCGGTATGTATTAGGCTCAGTAAGTCATTAGCTCTCTCACTTTGTCCTGTGAAAGGAACCTTTGTCATCTTTCCCATCAAACAAGATTCGCATGATTCATATGATTCAAAATCAAATGAATCTAAAAGCCCATCTTGATGAAGCTTTGATATGCGTTTCTCATTAATGTGGCCTAAACGACAATGCCAGAAGTAAGTTGGATTCAAACTGTTAGATTTGAACCTTTTGGTATTAATGTTATAAATGGACTTATGATCAGATTCATCAAAGTTTAGAATATAGAGACCATTCATCAAATGAGCAATACCATAAAAGATGTCTCCACGATAGATGGAGATTGTATTATTCTCAATAATAAATCTAAAACCATCCTTGTCCAAACATGAAACTGAAATAATGTTACTGCTCATAGCAGGCACATAATAACAATTATTTAAAATCAGAATAAGTCCAGAAGGCAAAGTTAATTCAAAATTTCCCACAGCTAATGCAGCAACCCTTGCTCCATTTGCCACGTAGGTCCACTTCACCTTTAGCCAACTTTCTACTTTGCTTTAACCCTGCACATTTACACAAATGTGAGACCCACATCCAGTATCTAATACCCATGATGTAGAAGTAGATAGATTGACTTGTAACATAAATACCTGAAGCAGTAGTCTCACTACCTTCTTCTTTCTTAGATCTTCCAAATAAGCTTGCAGTTCCTCTTCAATGGGCCTTTTTGCTTTGGTATGACCTTTTGCTTTACCCTTGCCTCTACCATTGGCATTTCTCTTTTTCCTTGTCCCTTTTTAACCATCAGAACATTATTATTTGTTTTAACATTTTGTTCTGCATTCTTAAGCATCCCATGCAGCTCCATGGTAGACATATCCATTTTGTGCATGTTGTAGTTCATCACAAACTGGTCATAGCTAGGAGGCAAAGAGCCTAGGATCAAATCCATAGCCATCTCATAGAAACTGGAGAGCCAAGCTTCTCAAGTCTATCAATATAGCTCTTCATCTTGAGTACATGTGTACTCACAGAGCTACCTGGAGCCATTTTACAAGAACTCAGCTCCTTGGTGACTGCAAATCTCTCATGTCTTGCCTGTTCTTGGAACATTTCCTTTAGGTGTACGATCATATCGTACGCCTCCATGTCTTCTATTTGCTTCTGAAGCTTAGGTTCCATGGTGGCAAGCATAATGCAGGTCACATCCAATGAGTCTTCCTTATGCTTACTAAAAGCATTTCTTTCAGCTCTTGGAGTATCAGGAGCAGGTTCATTAGGGATTGTCTCATCAATCACATACAACTTCCTCTCGTGCTTAAGAATAATTCTTAAGTTAAGATACCAATAATCAAGGAAGTTTTTACTATTCAGCTTATCCTTTTCAAGAATTGATTGCAAGGTTGTGTTGTTGGTTGCCATGATCTACATATAGAGGTATACAAAGTTAATTATCTTTATTTAAGCCATTTTCATAGTCCCACTATTTTTATCAAATTAATAACCCTCTAGTATTAATTTTGAAACCATTAAATAAAGTTTCTTAGTGGGTCAAGATCCACATTTCACTAAACCCTGAGTCAGCTATGGCATGACACCCAAATTTAGTTATTTAGGTAGGAAACCCTTTCCAATTACATCAAATGTAACTCTCATTATGAGATTGACATCACATGTCCCGGCCTACTAATCCCATCTAATGCCATAGGCCCAAAACCGTTTTGATAGTTTATTTAAGTCTAACCATTATGACATGTGGATAATACCATTATTCACCATGTGTGACTAGGATAGTCTGTTGTACCCTGCTTTGGCAGAACCTATAATTAGACGATCTAAGTCTTGACAAGTGTTGAACTATGGAAGGCATTTTCATGACTTAATATTATTTGAGGGATTTAAAAGGGTGATATTTTATCTTATTATCACATGTAAAGGATATTAAGTATATGGTTATAAACATGGTATCACATACATGTTAGCATATTATCATGCATAATATAAAAACATGTCATAGCATGGCCCTTAATCTATATTGATCTTCATAAGCCAATATAAAGACCAATAGCACGATCTTAAGGTAAAGATCCATCAACATGGATCTAAGTGGAAAAACTGCTTGTATCTTCATTAAGGCTCTCACTTCTCTATCATCATGGATTGGAAAGGTCTTCATTACATCTTCATGTCTTCAATTACAATGATGAAAAGATACAAAAATCTTACTACAACTAGTAAAATTAAATTACAATAAACAAAAACGACACGCAGGTCGTATTTATAAAATTACAACCCATGAAATGAATAAATAGAACCTGCCATTCAGATAAGTCTTAGGGGCCATGCTATGCACCGTACATATAACTTAAGCACTCACAAGAACATGTAACATAAAACATTGCAAAATCATTCAACGCCTTAAGAAAAACGTCCTTAAAATATACATTTCCCAGTACAAATATCCTTGAATTTTTCTAAGAAATTCATATGTCTCATATATCGACATAATTCTGGACTATCCAGAACTTACTATATTCTCAGGGTATACTAGTGGTAAGTCAATGTATATTGTTACACATTCATCAATATGTCTATTTATTATATATACAATTTTTTTTTAATTTTTTTTTTATAGAGGACGTTATTCTGTTTCGTCATAAACATCTATATGTTCATGGATTATGTTATGTCATACATAACAATTAAGGTTTCTCTCCAAGAACCCTAGTTTTTATTTCGACTTTCTCGAATAATTAACCCCACTACCACTAAACCTCTGTCAATCCAATTGACAACATCGTGTGGATAAAATTTTTATTAATCTGTTTGACAGATAACATTAACGACCAAAACAGATTACATGTTATCTAAACAAATTTTAATCCGTGTACCACAATAGATTCGATCTAATCGAATTTCAAACAAAAACGATTTCATATCATCACATGCAATATATACAAGATTCGAATATCAAATAAAACGATATATGCATATCATCATATGCAATACATAAAAGATTGAATTTTCAAATAAAACAATTTCATATCATCATATGAATAGAATACGTATTCAATCATAAAAAGAAGGCAATTTATATTCACATCACATGCAAATCATAACATAATTTCAATCCAATCAAAAACACAACCTGGCTTTGATACCACTATTGGGTTTTATTATCAGTTTTGCAGCGGAATTTTTATTTTAAAATTAAAACCCTAATTCCAGTATCCATGTGTTTTTACTAAATACAAAAAAAAAAAAAAAAACGAAAATAAAGTTCAAGTTTTAATACATTTTTCGATTTCAAAACTATTTGATCATACGGATCTGTAGACGTTGCCACATTGCGAACGCCCTCTACGGTATCCACTCAAGAATGACCTTGATTTGGATTCTCCTCTTGCGTGCTAGTGCAATCTAGAACGCTTCTAGATTTGGTTTCGAAGGGATTCTTAGAGATACGAATTTCTCACACTCTCTCTAGAGTTTCGAAAATTTCTTTTGACAACACATGTCATTAACCCTAGGTGAGCGTCTTATGTTTTATTTATACTAAAGTTTATTATTCATGCAAATAATAACTTTAGTCCCCCTAATCTTATTAGGGATAATAATAAATTATAAAATAATTTACGAAATAAATTATTAAATAATTTATAAACATAAGAATTATTAATCCGATTGGGAATAATCATTTTATTGTTCTTAACAAATTATAAAACGAAAATATCAAATATTTGGCCTTGGGCAAAAATACACTAACACATACCTCTTCATGAAATGGTAAGAGGTGTCTTCCATCAAGACACCCATTAAGAAGAGTCATATCGTTTAGATTAAAAGTCACGACTCTTCTAAAATAAACTTACACAATGGGCCACAAATTCTAACATTGTAAAGAGTCATGTCATTTAGATTAAAAGTCACGACTCTTCTAAAATAAACTTACATAATGGGCCACAAATTTTAACAGTTTCCTTAGTTTTCTTAATGGTAAAATATGAATACCTTATTTGACAAAACTTTGGTTCCGTTTTTAACCACTTGAAATGTTGATATCTTAAGCAAATTAACCTCTAAATGTTGATTATTCTTTTTAAATACTTGAAACATTGATACCTTAAACGAATTTATCCCTAAATATTAATAACTTTCTATGCAATTTACCCCACAAAAATTAGAAGAAGTCACCACAATTTGTTAAAGTTGATAAGACAAAAATTTGTGTGAATACACAAGTGCAAGAATTTTATTCATTATAATTATCATTTGTGTTTTTACATGATATTTATATAAAATTACAAAAAAAATTTAAATAGCATAACTTTTGTAACACCCTAAATTTATGATTATTTATAAGCTATCACGTGTTTTTATTACATAAAGTCTAGCCCAATACAATGAAACCTAATCTAAAGTCCAAAACTCCTTTTAGCTACTCTCGGTTTCACAACTTATGCTTACAAATGGAGGACAAGGTAACTTATTTTTTTTTTAATGCTTTACTTCTGCATCTTTTTTATTTTTTTTAAAGTTATTTTGATTTTAAAATTGCTCAATATGTAGTCAAAATTTCAAATTATAAAAGCCTATGCATTAACAAAGTTAAAACCGATGTAACTGAGGATTAAAATTAACATTTATGATATGAATAGAAGCAATCCCAACACTCATCACTTTCAAAAAGATATAAAATAAATTAATAGAAGCTTTCAAGGAACACAAACCATGTGTGTCTAATTCTAATTCTAATTCTATTGATGAATCTACATTGGCTCTTCAAAAGCTTTATATTGATATTTGATGGATCGTCTTGTCATTTTTTATTTTAACTGCTTCTATATGTAAGTGCCTCAATCAGAAGACTTGTATTGGTATTTGATATCTGCATTTTTTATTTTTTTGCCAGAGGATATTTAATCCTAGTGAAATATCCTTGAGATGTGAAATAAGTTAACTTTTGGTTTTCGTCAAAAGCAGGATTTTTGTGCCATAAGAAAAGACTTCATGACATGGATAAACAACTAAAACGAAAATAATTAATCAGTAGAGCAATGTTTCTTTAGAGAATGCACCTCTTGCCCACATCACAACCCATAAGGTTAAAACACGATAAACTTTGCCTCAAACAGCCTCATCAAAGGGTTCTTAGGTCGGCCCTTTTGATATAATCTCTAAAGGAACCAGAGCTTTACTACCCAATTATAGAGTCTCAATTTGTTTACCCATACTATAAAACCTTATCACATGATACAAAGATTTAATAAGGTTTTAAAGCATAGTTACCTTTATATTTTAAAAAGAAAATTTAGCCAAACATGATAGAAGAAAAACTTATAAAAGCTTTATTGAAGATGGTAAAGATATGTTAGAAGGATACTCTTACATAATTAAAACACTCAGAAATATCACTCACAAAATACTAAAAGATTCTTCCTAATATTTTTTCCTAATATTTTTTGCCTCCTTAACTCTGAATCTTGCTCAGCTTTTGTAGAAGATTTTTAAAACATTAAAAGTGCTATAGCCCCTACTATTATAGTGAAAAATAGAAAAATTTGCTACAGTGTTTTTTTATATGATATATTGTACCCTTTGGTGATATATTTTGATCGTCAAATATGGTTGTTGTAGGTATGGTTCCAACCATGAACCGAGTTGGAATAAATTGTTTTTTTTTTCTTTTTTGAAAAATTTACGGACCAAATCGTATGTTTACGTTTGAATTAAAAAAAAAAGCCAAACTATAATATACGGATCGATTCAATTTGGGGTGAATCGTCAGATCGAACCGTACCATGCGCTAGCTAGGCGTTGCCTCTTCTTATTTCACATTTACTATTCCGCTTTTTCTTCCATTATAACTTTCCGAAGGATATTTTTCATTTTATTTTAAAGTTTTACTTGAGTATATGTGATTTGTTTGTAGTTATAGTAAGTTATAATTTTTATATGTTTTTATACAAATCTTTATTGTGCTCATTTTGTATATTTTATATCTTTTATAGGAAAAATTTACGGATGAAAAACGAGTTGTGTTGATTAAAGTATCAAAGCAAATGGTCCAATTTATTTTAGACAAATACTGATATGTATAAATAAAAATTATGAAGATACAAACTAAAAAAAGAATAATTACAAATTTATTGATATTAAATCGCATCTATTTAGCAGGTTACAAATATTACACATGAGGATGCAATTCACTTTAAGATCATCTTTTAAAGATGCGATTAAATGCTGTAAGACTTTTATTGAACCATATCTACTTAGTGTGACTGTTTTGTTAAATTATGAATCACATTTTTTACATCAAATAAAATGTGATTTGATATTGATAATTCAATAATTAAAATTATTTAATTTATATTTAAATAATTTTTTTCTAAGTTTATATACATATATTTCACTGTCGTATTAAACCGAAGTTCATGTCCGGAGAACTTTTCACCGTCCGATTTGAAGTCCCAATTACCATATGGCTTTATCTCACAAATGTTCGGCCACGTTATACAGTATCCGACCGCTCAACTTGCTAAAAATAGACATTCCAAGCCCACGGCTCACGAGCCCATCTGCTACTTACGGATAGGGATGCAAGTGGGGCGGATCGTTATACAGTATCCGACCGCTCAACTTGCTAAAAATCCTATAAGGTTTTGGGATTTAAAAAAAAAACCGATAAGTTATCGGGTCAGGTTTTGGGTTTATTATTTAACCCGTTGGGAAAACCCGATCCGACATAAATTCAAATTATTAAAAAATTAAAAATATTAAGTTATTAAAGCAATGAACCTATTTATATTCTATGTATCTGAAAATAAGTGGAAATGAAATGTTTGCATCATTTTATATGATATTATTGTCTAAAATTCATTCTTTCAATATAAGTGTTTGTATCATTAATAACTTAAAATAAAATTCTTTTTTTTTTGTTTTTTTTTTTAAAGAAAAAAATTGAAAATCTTGTAGTAGAGTTGGGTCGGGTTATGGGTTCCTTAAACCCTAGCGGGTCGGATTTTGGGATTGATAAAAAAAAAAAAAAAAAAACCCTAATAAGGTTTTTCTCGGATTCTAGGATACTCATTAAAAACTTAGATAGGGTTCGAGTTTCAAAAAACCCGTTCTGAACCCACCTCAATTGCATCCCTACTTACGGAAGTACATGTTAAGATTTTATTTGGAACGGGAACCTATTGGTTGCCCAAAAAAAGGAAAACAAAAGAATCACGAGTCGCATTTCGGTGAATGAAAAAAAAAAAAAATGCGATTGAGACACAGAGAGAAACATATTGTATTTGGAATTAAATTCTACATCCTTCTTTTGGCTGATTTCTTGAATCACACTTTAAAAACAATTGGATTTTTAATTGTTCCTTTAATATTTTTGATATCCATAGATTATTTTCTAAATTATTTCTATATGTGTTTGTGCTTTTCGATATAATCATGTATTAAATCTTTGTGAATCTTGAAATATTGTCATGTTTGATATCTTAATAAACTAGAAGGAGATTTAAGATATATCAAGATTTATATTTAATTGGATTAGTGAAATTGGAAGATTTGCTATTTTCAATTAAATTGAATTTGTATTTAGGACTTAGTGCAATATTCTATTTAATTTTTTATTAAAGGAATTTGGGAACAAATAATTAAGACAATAGGCAATTATAAATCGAAAGATTGATACTCGGAATTTTAAATCCAATCAATTTGATTCGAGATATCTACATAATTGATATGGTTTGTTAAAAGACTTTAGGATTTGGAAGGAAAATAAAAGTTTTAGCAAATTTACAAGAATAGTCAACTAACTAAATATAATTATAATTTTGTTGATAATATGATTGATAATTATGGTGGTTTGGTTTTTTGACATCTTATTAATTGAATTTGAAAGTTTTTTCCAAGGTTGATTGTTACTACTTGTTAGCTAATTAATCTTAGTGTTGTTTTATTTAATTATGGATTGCTTTAATAATATTAGAAATGATATCGTCTACAACTTACATTAATCCTCGTTAGAACAACACCATCAATTACTCTATAGTATTTAATATGATAGACCAGTATACTTGCTAGAAATTCACGTACTAAAATTTTTTTTGGATAAGTTACTTCCCTTTTCTAACCATACATATTGTGATTATGCTTTGAATTAAGAAAAAATTTGGAGGAAAGAAATTAAAAGGAAAAAAAAAATATTTCCTTACCCCTAATTTAAATAGCATAAAATAAGGTGTTAAATGGATTTAGTGGGAAGACTTTTCCCTTGGAGATTTATAGAAGGTACTTTCCATACTTGTAGTGAATGATTAATTAAATTGCTAATATGTATATATATTAACTTTTCTCACTAGTTCTTTCATTTCAATTGCTTTGCTACCTTATTCAAACAAAAACATTTTCTTTTCTGTTATTCTCCCTTTTCATTCTTTTTCACTTCCCTTCCTTCCTAGATCTTTTACTTTCTTTGAAATTTAGAGATAGCTGGTGTGATGGGTTTGGACGCTAGGGCTTCTTATGATTGAAGTGCATTCGTCAGCTGTTGGGCTTGTCAACTTTGGGCTTCATTTCATTAGATCCACGGTGGGCTGCAATGATGAGTTTCTCCTGAGCGTCATTCGGTTCTTGACCTGTAGGCTTCATCATTTCGTACAACTGGCCCGAAGATGGGTGTGTGTTTGGATTTGCTTCCATAATTGTGGGCCAGTGTATATACCAATTGACTACAGCGGTTTTAACTATTTAGCTTGTTTCTAAGTCAATTTTATTTATCCTTTTTTTCTCATTAAATGAATCTTTGTATATATTTTATTCATCCCTCTATTTTTTCCACTAAAAGTAAATATGATACTAGCGGAAGAAAGTACGCTGCGTTTGTGCCAAAAAAAAATTATTATTATAATATAAAAATAGTATTGCATCCTTTGTACTACATAATTAAACAATCAAAACATTAATCCTTTAACATATAATATCAATATGTTTTATAATAAAAATATTTTGCATAATTTTGATTTAAATAGACTACATTTTATTATTTAAAATTGTAATGTAAATTTTTAGAAGAAAAAGGAAATGATAGAGTAATTCATTGGAGTTTAGTGCAAGAGGGAGGGGTGGGAGGTTTTATTTTGAAATGTTAGTTATTATTTTAAAAAGAAAGAGAAAAAAGAATATTAATGAGGAAAAAATAGTACGCATAAAGCAAACTATAAAGAGAGAATGAGTGAGAGAGAAAATGTGTGAGTAGAAATTATTAAAAAGACCTTAAAGGTGGTAAAAATTATATTTTCACTTTAATAAAATAAAAAAATAGTTTTGATTTAAAGGCATTGATTGAAAATTAAAAAAAAAAAAAAAAAGACACCAAACCCATTTCTCCCCTTTAAATAATATAGATAAAGGGACAAAGTTATATGATTCTTACACCTAAAATCCGCAATTGTACATGTTGGGAATGAAGATTAAGTTATCATCCAAATACAATCAAATGCCATTTCAATGCTTGCTTTGCATTCGAATGGAATCCTATGCCATTGTATGTTGTAGTTGTTATGAAAATGACTTTATGCGAATGGTATTCAATGCCATTTACATGCTACCTTTGATGTGAAAACATCTCGGTATGTATTTATTTGTCATATCAACGGTTATTCAATCTTCTTGAGTTATATCTCCGTAAGATTTGGTTCTTCATATCACTTTCTAATGATAATAAAATTCAAAGGATTAATGTCATAAATAATATATGAACTTTGATAAATATATCATTGGATACTTGAACTTTGATGTTAATTAATTTAGTATCTGATTTTGAAATTAATTGATCAATTTAGTATCTGTAAGAATTTTTTGGACACATGGATAGTATCTCTATCATGTTCTTTTAAAGTACTAAATTGATTGATTTAAAATTTTTTAGGTATTAAATTAATGAATTTGAAAGTTTAAATACTAAATTGATTAATTTTAAAATTTAGGTACTTAATATATTTTACCAAAATTCAAGTAATATTCGTGATATTAACCTAAATTTAAATAATGATTTTTTCTAAATATACCATTCATATTAATTTAGTGTTAGGTAGCTTTGAACAAATCGTTCTCATGAATTTTTGAAAGACGAACAAATATTATTGAAATTCGTATGTCATATCAAACTCTTATTTACACTCTGACATTATTTCATAGATCATACATCATCTTAATCTTTGATTTGTTCATTTTGAGATTCTGGCATTTCATATCAAATCAACAAATCATTCATATATTTTATATATTTATTTTACAAAATGCTATATAAACACTTGAAGAAAAGAATCATATTTAATTATTTAAAACTCTACATTCAAATCCAAACTATCCTTTCATCGCATTTAAGATGGATGAACGAATTTAGGCTTATAGTACACACTCAACATATGAGAGATGCCCCAAAATTGTGTAAACTCGTAATGGTTTTCCTTTCATGTAATTAGATCATGATCCGCCAGGTCTAATGGACAAATGGTGTGCCTAAAATGATAACTCTATTTTTCATACTAGAATTATAAATGAGCTGAACTATTTTTGAGCTAATCGAGCTTGGCTCGCTTCAGACTTAGTTCGGCTTGAACTCTATTAGTAAACTACTCGAGCCTGATCTTAAAGTAAAGCTCGTTTATTTAAATGAGCTAGCTCGAGCTTTGATTTAGGCTTACAAGCCAGCTTATGAAAACTTGATTAGGCTCATAAACACGCTCACAATTAGGCTCGTTAATAAGCTCATTAATAAACTTGTTAGCAATTTTATGAATTTTTCTATGCATGATACATTATCTAGAACTACATAATAAACATAACAAAAACTAATTTTTATTTAATAATTATGTATATATATTATATTAACACTTATATATTATTATATTAAGTTTAAAAAAAATAGAAAATGAGTTATCTAAATTAATTGAGCTCGGACTTAAATTCTAGACTCGATAAAAAACTTAACTCGGCTTGGCTCGAACTCGTTTCATAAACGAGCTGAGTTGGAGCTCAAACTCAAATTTAAGCTCGTTTAACTAAACGAGTTGAGCTCAAACTTTAAGTTTAGGCTTGTTAAAAAGCTCGACTCAAATTAGAGTTCGCTAAATTTTGCGCAAGTCAAACCCGAGCATCTAAAAGCTCGATATGGCTTGGTTTGGCTCGTTTATAGTTCTATCTTATACCTACATTTTTTTTTAGCATTTTTAATAGATGTTGTGCAATTGAAAAAGGAAAATTAATTTGGCAACTTGAACTATGGTTATATAAAAACAATATCATGCACAAATTTAAAGTTAGACCAATTATTTGAAAATTAAAATGATGTATACTCTCTCAGAATTAAGTGTACAGTTCCTGTACAGTCATATACTTGACTACATGCAATAAGGAAAATATAATTTTTTTTAATTTTTGGCTTAATATAAAAGAGTGAAAATAAAAAAATTGATGGACACATTTCTTTTTTTCTCTCATTTGATTAACATAAATTGTGAGTGAGAGAGAGAGAGGGAATTTAAATTATCTCAAAAGTTGGAAAGCGCTAAAATTCTCATCGACCATTTTTGTAATTTTGCACCGTTTCTACTGATTTTTCTTTAACCCAAAAAAAAAAGTAAGAAGGTTTTCAGATGAAAATATTTCCACCTATTTCGACTCATTTTGTCTATTTTTCTATAATCAAATATCTAAATACATAATTTCCATCCATTTTTATATTACTTTCTTTATTTCCAATAATTTTCCACTTATTCAACCACCCATTTTCACTATTTTCTTTGGTTGCCACGTTTTTCTACCAGTCTAAAGCACAGTGTTAGATAGAAATGGACATAACTTAATAAAGAAATATGGAAAAAGTATTGTCGTGGTCATATTTACGCTTTTACTAGGGCTAATCATGTGGGTTTAGAAAATGAAGATGCATTTGTAGATTATTATTTCTTATCTAGTATTTGGGCCCTTTGTTGCTTATTTTGAGTCAACCATTTGGAGAGAAAGATTAAGATGAAAACAAAAACTATGATCATATGCATAGTATATACATGTCGATGTACTTCTGAATAATGTCAATTTGTATACAATTTAGCTTATTGCAATGTAGATTTACTACCTATTTATTTCAAAAAATGCAACAAATCATTTGGTTCTCGGTTCCTTCAAGAATCAAAAGAGAAGTAGTTTCATGTTCAACAATTTGAGGCCATCCTTTACAAAGATGGGTATGGCTTGAACGTGTCACTAGCAACGAGTTTCAAATTGTTACCCAAAATAAAATTGGCTAGATCGATTTCAACTCAAGATCTAAATCCACTCAGAAGTTGTACAAATCAAGTTTTCCAAATGTGCATTATCGTGCGTGGTAGATAGGCACGAGTGAATGCATTTATTATGATAGTAGGTTTAAATTAATCGTAAATGTTAGATTCAATAGATCATAAGTATTTAATTGAGAAAATCTTTTTTATATAAAGGTTGTTTTTAATATGTAACTCATCCGTTTATAAATAAAATACTTAGAACATCTCTTTCTAGTTTTTCTTTCTAAAAATCGTATATTATGGGTTAGACCGACTTGATACTCTTGATTAATTTTGGATAATTTAAGTATCACACAAGAGTATTCTTGAATGAAATTCCACGACAAGTTGTACTTGTGCAAGAATTTTAGAAGTAAAAGTGAGTATGTTTTCAATTATAGAGAATAGTATCTACGTGATTAATGAGGGGACTACTTATAGTATATTAAACAAACTCTTGTTAAGTTTTGCTAGGATTATTTGATTCAAACCATGTCCGTACATAGCATCAAATTTATTATCCTTCATCGCTATACCTAGAAAAATATCATACAAAGGGATGAACTTGATACATAATCACCACAAAAATAGGTAAATGCTATGCAATGAAATCATATACATACAACATACTATTAAACATCATACAACCAGTTTTTAATCATAGAAAAAATATCACAGTTAATACTTAAATTTTATTAATTTGTATAATTAACTATTTGAAGTGTGAAAATGATAATTTACTACTAATGAATTTTTCGAGCTTATTTATACTACTAGGATGAAGTAGTTAATTGCAAAAATATGTAAATTTTAAATAGCTAATGACAAAATTAGATAAAGTTTAGGTACTTAATTGCAAAAATAGGTAAATTTTTTAGACATCAAATTGACTAATTGGAACTTTATGTAGTTAATTCTAAAAATAAGAAATTTGAGTACTGTATATGATAATTATCCTTAATCTTAATAAAACCTTAATATATTAAAATCTTAAAAAATAAAAATCACGAATACTTTGACTTCTTAACACGTGCATATGTATAGTTACACTATCATAGAACAACTACCTATCCACGCATTTGCAATAATACCCACCATATTGATAATCTCCTTGGTGAATGACATACATGTTGCCACTTAGGATCGATCGATAGAGTATAAACTGGATTGGGCTTAAAATAATAATTAACAAAAGTTAGTTGACGATATAATAATATGTGTGTAGATGTTTACATTAGCTACTAATGATGATGGTTAAGGTAGGAGGGTAAAAAAATATTGGGATATAGATCCAACTCATATGGATTTATATCCAAGGACATCCTAAATATACATTGGATATATTTAGAAGAAGACTTGAAGATAAGGAGTATTTATAATAGTCAAAACTGGTCAACATAGATATTAATGCAGAATAATGAGAATTTAATACAGCTTTGAAACTGTAGGTTTTTTTTATGCCAACTTTGAATGCCAATTTATGTGGTCTTTGAATTTCCTTTTGTAATCCCTTATGATAGTCTTGTAATTATAAATTGATAGTGAGAGAAAATAAAAACACACAGAAATGAGAGAATACATAGAGAGACACAGGGGGCTATCTCGAATCCTCGAAAGAGATTCTAGAGGGAGAAAGGCCTGATTGTATTGTTGTATTTTGAATGCACTAGCCTTGTCTAGTGTTGAATAGTTGCAATTTCCATTGTTGATTATAGTGGAAGGTTTTGTGTGTGGCAGTCCGTGGTTTTTCCCTAGTTTGGTTTTTCCACGTTAATTCTTGGTGTTATTTATATTTTCGCATGTTGATTTTATACTTGTTGTTTGTTTGTGATTTTTTTTTCATGCTTCCGTAAGGAAAAAGACTGAATCTTTTTCCTCAACAAATGGTATTAAGCTCTAGGTCAATAAAATATATATATATATATATATATATATATAAGGTGAGATTTTTAGGGTTTCTTCTTCTTTACCTAATAAGTGCAAGCCATGGTTGAATCCTCAGGGTCAATGATCAAATTAACGGCATCAAATTATTTGATATGGAAAGCGATGATGGAGGATCTGTTATATTGCAAATGTCACGCCACGAAGGGTACTCTAAACCTAACAGTCCGTCGTATATAATACTAAAGCCTAAGAATGACTACCTTAGTCATGCAAAGGCTTCCATATCATGTACAAGGAGTACATCACAACCAAGGAACACATCGGAGTAGCGCAATTTACATTGATAACGACTAAGTAACAAGGCAAGAAGAATACTTATCATAAAATATAATCATGGTTGATTACAAATTTTAGGGGCATACCTATACTATTGTCTTCAAGTCAATATACATACACTTATTAGAAATCTCCAAAATACCAACATAGCATTCATTACATATAAGGAATCTTACAAAGTAACTTCAACCTATGTTCCCATTGCCTTCATAAAAGTTTAACATCCATCCATGACTTCCTTAATGTCATGATCTTCGATTAAAGCCACGGGTATACCTATTTTAACAAAATCTATAGGCGTATAAGTTTACATCTAGCTTAGTGAGATATTCCTTTTCATTCGCACCATGATTTCAAATAAGTTCATTTAAATTTTCACGCATATGCTATGCATGCTATGCAACAATCACGTGATTACACAAATATATACAGTTATCCGAAAACCATATATAGAATGGATTTATCCCTCCGTATCGAAGGTTAGGGAATTGTTGATGAAGATCCTCAACCTTCTATTGCTAGTCCCTAAGCCCCTGCCCAAAGCATTCAGTTGGCTCAGCTCCGAACCTAGAGTCACATTCCCTGAGCGATTTGGATTATCTAGGAAGGAATATGGCCCGTGTCCCAGCACGATAATAGCTAATCCAACTCTAGCATGGGAATAGCAGCCTTCCAAAAGAAATATGACTCGATGGATGCCATGTATAAACGTTTTATTTTTCTATAGACAAACCTTCTTAGGGCGATCAAACGATTTAGCAAAAATAAGCAAACACATAAGTAAGCAAAATACTTAAACAAATAATCTGAAGTTGCAATATTCTTAATTCTCATTTCATCATATAAGCATAGAATCACATATATACATACCCTTGAATCCCCCATACATGTCCATTTTATCTTTCCTTAGTTTTTTAATACCACTATTCTAGAAGCACAAGCAAGTAATGAAATTAAGAGGAATAACTCACTCGTCCATTTCGCAATCTTTTTAGTCGGTAATCTTCAATAAGGGAGATCTCATATTCCACAAGAGGGAAATCATATTCCGCATCATCTAGACAAAAGAAATACCTGGGATGAGTATTTCGTAGAAATTCTACTTAAGTTTCTAATTCTATTTCACTTTGTTCGTTAAAAATCCATAGATAAAATTCCAATTTGAAATGCCATAACTTGCTCATTTTAACTTGGAATTTCGCATATGATATACTGTTTTCTACTATTCGAAAAGATCTATCCATTTTTAAGGTATTTTTGCTATATAAGGTTGTTTGGGTTCGAAACCGTAGGTACAGATTCATCAAGAAAATTGTAGTTTTCAAAACATAAATTTGCAAACTTTTTCTTATCCAAAAATACTTGTACAAAAAATGTAGATAGTAGTATAGTTGGAAAAATCCTTTGAATATATATATATATATACCCATATTGTATGTAAGATTCTAATAGTGTTGCCTCAACGATTATATTTCGTAAAACAATGTCTTGCGGTGTTGAAGACTTATACCTTAACAATTTCTTTTCTAAGTGTTTTGAAAGAATTTTATAGTTTCATGAGTTATTATAAGTATATTCGCATTTTTTTTATAATTTCTTTTCTAAAATAAATTTCCTCTTAGCTTTGATCTTTACAAATTAACTTTTGTGATAAAATGAAGTTTTCTAGAGTTTAATTAAGTTGTTGATAACTTATAATAACTATATATTTTCTTTTAAAGAAATGACTTTGATAAACAAGTTTTTCTCCTTATATTTTCATTTTCTAACTTCTTTAAAAATAAACTTTATTTCTAAAACTTGGCCTTTTAACTTTGACCAATTTTACTTGGAAGGAAATCATGTTTTAATATCTTCTTAAGTTTTTCACAAGATCTATTGTTTTTGAAATCTCTACTGTTTATATTCTTTTATTTCTTTGAAAATGAGTTTATCACTTAGAAACTTTGGCAAACTTTTATTTTTTCTAAGTAAGTTTATAATTTAGTGATTTGATTTTATCTTAAATCATAAAACTTAGTCTAGCTATTACTTTTTATTATGGAGTTGGTAAAAATTTCTACAATAAGCTTTTTTTAGAAAAGTTTATTTATCAAATAATTAGTATCACTAAGTTTTAATAAACTTTATGTGACTTATTATAATAAAAGAAAATGTTTATTTTGTTAGTTAACTCTTTGAGAAATCATTTTCGTTGTTATTTAAGAAAAGTCTTGTGGGTTTGAAAAGAGGTTGTAGAAATAATTTTTCATAGGTAGGTGATAATAAAATCTTGATGTATATGAAGAGAGTTTGGTTTCATTTCTCCTTTGTTTCCTTGGTAAAATCATCCTTGTTGACACTTAGGAAAACTTTGGAAAAGTTTGAGAAGAAGTTGTAAAAATACATTTTCTAAGTTGTTGTTGACAAGTTTCTTTCTTAGTGACTTAGTTACATAATAAAATAGTTTGATCACATTTCCTTTGTTAAAGAAAATTTCCTCTAAACCTTTGTTGAGGCAATATCATTATGGTTATGCATGTACATAAGCATGTAAAATAATAAGAATATAAGAAAGATATCGGAAGCAAATAATAATAAGCAAGATAATAATAATATCAAGTATTGAGAATCTTAACTTTATCAAGGTGACCAGTCAAGTATTGGGAGCATTAGCTTCATTAAGACAACCTAGCATTAAGAATAAACTAGTCTAAAAAAGAAAAAGAAAAAGAAGGAAAAAATTTTTTTTGACTTGATAAAAATAAGTTTAAGACTAGAAAGACTATTCTTAAAATAGCATGAAATAAGTAAATAAATTGCAAAGCATGAAAGTAAATAAATAACAAGTAAGTTTATATGCTCTAAAGAATATATATAGATACATAAATATATTTAGTTAGATATAAATAAGAAGTTAGCATAATAACAACAATAATATGTGCAAAGTATAATAACAACATAAAAATATAGAAATGGGTGCTCATGAACAAGAACAATACATGAACATAGTGTAGCTTCATAAATATTAAATTTAGGAAACTAATACCATGGTCATGTAAAGTTACATGACATGGTAGTAAAAATAGGAAAAGAATTTTTACCTAAATAGAAGTTGAGAGTAGTATATGTAAATAGATTTTGTGTATGAAAAAAAAAAAAAGCTTGGGAGTGTTTTGGGAGAGTAATGGGGAGAGTTTTTGAGAGGAGATTTTGAGAGAGTTTTGGTAGTAAAATGAGTTGTGTGAAAGAATGAAGGAGTGAAGATATATTTATAGAGTTTTGGAGTGAAAATTAGGTGTAATTAAATAAATTAAAAATAAAATAATTTGAGAGTGAAGAGAGAGAGGGGTGGACTGAAACTTAGGAGAGGAGAGAAAAGTGATTAAAAATTAATTTTAGAAGAAAAATGTAAGAGAAATTTAGTAATATATGGTATAGAATTTTTATAGGAAAAGAAAATTGTAAGTAAAAATATATAATTTGTAAGAATATTTAGTAAAAAAGTAGAGATAGATAAATGGTAGAATAGTACTATGAATAGTAGACTAGACAAATAAAATATCGATAGTAATAAAAATACGCGTAGGGCTATATCAGATGTTTTTAGATACCGAAAAATTATGAAACTGATATTTTTGGATTTTTTATTTTATTACGAGTCAATGTTAATGGAATATTTTTACCGTTCGGTATGCTGGGGCACGGTTTTTGAAAACTAATCCCGTTCAGATCAAAAGACACTAAAAATTTGCGAATATGATATTTTTAAGCTTCCCTATATTATTACGAACTATTATCAACAATTATTTTAGTTAAGTTTTTTTGGGTCTAGAGTACGGGATTGCCGGATCTTAAACTCTAGGGTTTGTTATAGACCTCATTGACTTTTAGATTCCGGTTTGACTTCGGCTTGTTGATTTTATTCGTAAGATTATAAAATTTTGGGATTTTATCCGTGTTTATTTTTTGTTCAAAATCTATGGTTTATTTATTTTATTTTTTATTATTTAATATTTTTCAATTCTAGGATCACCGACTCTAGGGTTATGGGTTGACTTTTTGACTTTAGGTGGAAATTGAAATTTTTTATTCTAAAATTTACCAGGATTTAAGGTTTTAGTATTTTGTTGTTAAGCGTTATTTGGATATATCATCTTGATTTGCGTATTAGGAATCAGATAGATGATTTGATTGGTGTACGGATGTTGAATCAATCAATTGTTGGATTTTCCATTTTGTTTTGAGGTTCTCTTCTTTAAGGTTAAGGATTTTCGTATTTGATCTTATTTAGAACTTGGTTTTAACTTGGGACGATTTTCAAGGTTTAGTTTTGGTTTTTGCTTTAGGATTATTTTCTAAGAATTATGAAAATTTCCAGGTTTACAACAAAGATCTCTATTTGCCATTGGGTGGTGATACAACAAAGCCTAAGGACAAGTCTGATCAAGATTGGGTGATCATGCATAGAAAGACTGTTGGATATATTCAAAGTGGGTTGATCAATCATCTTCCATCGCGTTGCTCAATACCAGGGAGATGTCCTTTAAAGGAAATTAGGGTCAATGTTTGAAGGGCAAACCGCCTTGAATAAAACCTCCTTGATTAGGAGGCTTGTAAATTTGAAATACAAGATGGCCCCAATACGTCTGAGCATTTAAGTGAATTTCAAGGGCTTGTAAATCAACTAACTTTGATGAAATTTGTTCTTGATGATGAAATACAAGCACTCTTTTGCTGAGCTTGCTGCCAAAAGAGCGAGAGACACTGGTTGTGTAGTTAGCAATTGGTTCCAGATGGAACTGCTGACGCTAGGGATGATAAAGGATAGTTTGATGAATGAGGATGCCAGGAGGAAAGATTTGGGGATAAATCCCGATTCTAGGGCACTTGTGGCTGATAGATCTACAAAAGAGGTAGAAGCAGAAATAGAGGCTAGATGATAAATCCAATAGGTCTAATAAATCCAAGGGCAGATTTAAGTCAAGAAATAGGAATGGAAAATGTTTTTATTGACAAGCCAGAGCCATTATAAAAGAGATTGTAGGCTATGGAAGGAAAAGAAGGAAAAGGGAACGACAAAGACAAGAATGATGAGTCTACTGCTGTAGCAGAGAGATGAGGTTATTTTCACCTGTGATGAAAATTTTGTTTGATTGTCATGACAATGACTGGGTGATAGATTTGGTGCCTCGTTTCATGTGACTGCCCACGAGGACTTTTTCTCATCTTACACTGTAAGCAATTTTGGTAATGTAAGGATGGGAAATAATGAGACTTTCAAAAATTTTTGGCATTGGAAATGTATTGTTGGAAACTAACAATGGGTACAGGCTCTTACTTAAAGATGTGAGACATGTACCCAATATTTGCTTGAACCTGATTTCTACAACTAAATTAGATGATGACGGTTATCACAGTCATTTTGGTGAGAACAGATGAAAGCTCACCAAGGGATCTCTGATTGTTGCCAAAGAAAAGAAATCAAATACACTCTATCTAATGACAACTAAATTAGATAAGGGAGATGTAAATTTGACAAGTGAATCCTCAATGGATTTATGGCATAAGAGGCTTGGGCATATAAGTGAAAAAGGGTTTCAACTGCTTGTGAAGAAGTAGCTTCTACCAGATCCCAAAGGAATTCCCCTGAAGACCTGTACTGATTATCTAGCTGGTAAACAACACATGATTGTATTTTAGAGAAATTCTTCTTCCAGGAAAGCACATGTTCTGGGCCTAATTCATACAAACGTTTGTTACATAAAAGACAGGTCAATTGGTGGTGCTTTTTATTTTGTTACTTTTATAGATGATCACTTTAGGAAGCTTTAGACTTATGCTTTGAAGTCCAAGGATCAAGTGTTGAATGTGTTCAAGTAGTTTCACTCTAGAGTGGAAAGAGAATTTGGGAGAAAATTGATCTATGTGAGGGTAGACAATGGAGGGGAATACAGAGGACTGTTTGAAGAATATTGTAATACTTAGGGAATTAAATTGGAAAACATAGTTCCAAAGACTCCACAACAGAATGGTGTTGCTGAGAGGATGAATCGCACTATCACTGAGAGAGTGAAGTGCATGTTATCGTATGCCAACTTGCCCAAATCATTTTAGGATGAAGCCATGATGACAGCTACAGATTTGATAAATCTATCTCCTTCATATGCTCTAGATGGGGTATTCCTGAGTAGGTATGGTAAGGTAAACAAATTTCTTATGATCACTCGAAAGTTTTTGGATGTAGGGCATTTGTGCACTTCCTAAAGGATGAAAGGGGAAAGCTTGATGCTAACTCCAAATAGTGTGTGTTCCTTGGATATGCACATGATTAGTATGGTTACATATTATGGAATCCATAAGAAAAGAATGTGATTAGGAGCAGAGACGTGGTTTTTCTAGAAGACCAAACAATATAAGATATTGAGAAGCCTGAAAAGGAAAAACCCTCAGCTCAGATCCCTACTAATATTGATCAAGTGCCTTTGCTTGAAACTTCTATTGATGGGGGAAGTGTAGAAGATACACATGAAGAGATTCAAGAGCCTCAAGAGCAGGATGAGTTGAGGAGATCTTCAAAGGAAAGAAGACCATCAATGAGGTATGATCCATAAGAATTTGTAATGCTGATAGATGGGGGAGAACCTGAGTCATACTAGGAAGCAGTGTCTCATGTGAAGAAAAAGGAGTGGTTAAAAGCCATGCAGGAGGAAATCAAATCCTTGCATGATAACAAGATTTATGATCTTGTGAAATTGCCTAAGGGTAAAAGACCCCTAAAAGCAAATGGGTTTACAGGTTGAAGACTGAGGAAAAGAGTTCACAGCCTAGATACAAAAGCAAGACTAGTTGTGAAGGGGTGCAGTCAGCAAAATGGGGTAGATTTTAATGAAAAATTTTCACCAGTAGTGAAGATGTCTTCCATTAGGGTTGTCTTGAGTATAGTAGCCAGTCTAGATCTAGAGATTGAACAGATGGATGTGAAGACTGCTTTCCTTCATGGAGACTTGGAGGAAGAGATCTACATGGAGCAGCCTGAAGATTTTAAGATCAAGGGAAAGGAATATATTGTTTGTAGGTTGAAGAAAATCCTCTATGGATTGAAGCAAGTGCTAAGGCAGTGGTACATAAAGTTTGATTCCTTCATGGTTGATCGGGGTTACACCAAGCAAGCACCGGATTGTATTATTGTATTCTGGATGCACTAGCGTTGTTTAGTGTTGAATAGTTATAATTTCCATTGTTGATTATAGTAGAAAGTTTTATGTGTGGCGGTCTCGTGGTTTTTCCTTAGTTTGGTTTTCCACGTTAAATCTTGGTGTTATTTATATTTTCGTATTCTGATTTTATACTTGTTGTTTGTTTGTGATTTTTTTTTCACGCTTTTGCAAAGAAAAAGATTAGATCTTTTTCCCCAATAAAAAAGAACTGAACAAACCGAATCAATTCGTAAATCAAACCATAAATATGTTTCTTTAAGTAATTTGGTTTGAAAAATTCCCAATCTGCAACAATTTGAAATTTATGGTTAGTGTGGAGGGGTGAACCAAACCAATATGTAAAATCGAACAAAGAAATTTTAGAAAAAATATAATAATATTATACTTATAATTATAATTTTTTTTAGTTTATTACAAAACTATAACTTGTGTTTTGACTAATTTGAAAACACATGATTTGTGTGTTTTTTTTAACAAATAGACGACTTAAGTTTCAAATAAAAGTGTCAACATTATTCAATAATTTTAGAATGACACAAGTTAATATTTTATTACTCATAAAAATTAATTTTACATTTTTTTCAATTTTGTCATTTAAAAAAATAATTTTAAGATTTTATTTATTTAATTTTATTTAGTAATATTTTTGTTAAATTATTTTTTTAGACTAATAAGACTCTAATACATATCTCTTTAATAGTAATTAATTATAATGACATTTTTGTATGAAACTCGGGTCACCTATTTGTCAAAAAAATTAACACAAGTTTTGTGTTTGTAAATTGACTAAAGCATATGTCATGCTTTTATAATTAACTCTTTTTTATGATAATTGATTAAAGGCCAGATACGTTCTTATAGTTTCTATGATATTTGTAATTTGATGTAATTGGTTAAAATTTACTTGTTCTTTTTTAAAAGTGTTTTTGATTCATGTAATATATTCTTTTATTGGTGACATAATATTATCTTTTTTGACAAGTTAACTTTGTGGAATATGGAAATTGTTTATTTAATTATAATTGTTATTATGTGTTAATTGCTTAATGTAATTTATTAACACATCACTTTTATTTATAAATGGCTTCTATTAGTACATGATTTTTTTTTCTGACCAAATTTATCAGTAGTTGATTGAATTATGTATTAGTTGGTGAATATATTTTGTTGGTGAATAATTAATTGTAAGTAAATGATTTCATGGAAGACTATAGATTATGAGTATGATGGATTTATAAAATATTTTATTATAATTTGTGATATAAACTTTGTAATGTAATTTTAATATTTGAATATCCATGTAAATGTAAAAAAATTATAACAAAGAATTTTTTTAATTAGAATTTTAATTTAATATATAATTTGAACTAAACAAATCATTATTTAATGGTTTGAAAATTTTATAATTCGAACCAAACTGTTACTTTATGGTTTGGTTCGAAGTAGAAAAGTACAAAATACAAAATTAAAGTTTAGTTTGATTTGATTTTTAGAAAAAACTAAACCAAATTAATATGTGCCCACCCCTAGGATGAAGGTATTACCTAGATTGGATCGGATCTACTACTAATGCATTTGACTCCACACGATAGTTTACCTAGTGAGGGTTGGGATAGGCCACAACTAGCCTAATTAGATACTAGGCTACCACCATAGCCAAAGCTACAATCAAGTTAGACCCTATAGTTCTTCATTAGGAGGCGAAGCAGACGACATCAGTGGTTAGTCTTTTACATGATTGTGTATATGTATTCATTTGTAAAGAATTTCACTCTTTTGAATTAGTACATTAAAAACTATTAATAACGGATCATGTTAACATTTAATTAGTTCACGCTAATGTTTTTTTATATATGACTACTATCCATTTGTGGACCTATGTGTTTTTTTTCTTTCTATAAATTGAGGGATTTGGATGTACGTTGTGGAGTTTGTGGAACTTGGTGTTTGTTTGTGTAGTGAGGGATTAGTATATATATATATATATATATATATATATTGTGGAGTATGTGATATATGCGGATTGTGTCCTATAGAGTTTGTTCTTGAATGGTAATTGTAGGTAGAACTGATGTAACTTTGTGTTTAGGACAATTAAGAAGTGCAACAAGTGGTTCAAATTTAATCTGATCAAAATCTTATCTTCAAGTCAGGCTTTAGCCATTGAGCTAAAATTGTGACTTGAAGCATGATTTCGACCTTACACTTGCAATCATGTCTTTAAAACACAGTTTTGGTATAAAATGAAATCGTGACTTGAAAACATGATTTCAAGTGTGCTATTTTCAGATTCTTTTTTTGCGTTTTTAATTTCCTTTTCCCTCATAATTTGCACATGCCACATATATTAAAATTTTATAAAACAAGGTACGCAATAGTGGTTGAATCATTCCTTAATATAATTTCACTCTAAATAGAGGGGAGTCAACAAAATCCTAGTGATGTTAACGAGTATTTTAAAAGCACGTGATAATATGCTAAATACGAAGGGAAAAAAAAAATACATCTTTATGTACTTATTTTTCTTCCATAAAAATTATATAATCAACAAACTGGATTTTTTTTTTTTTGGTTAAGTTCCATTATTGTAAATGAGACTCTTTTTTTGTTTGTTTAATTTTAATAAGTTAGCAGCAATCACGTTCTCATAAATGAACGAACCAATTACTAGATAAGAAAAGTGAAATTCAATTTAAATTTAACTTAGAGGTTTCTCGAGATTGAAAGAAAAACTTCTCAGTCAAGGGTCAATTTTATTTATTTATTTATTTGGCCAAAAGTCAATACTCAATTTAAAAAGCACAAAACACTATCGCTCTTGTGAGAAAAAAACAAAAACCAAAGGGCAAGGCTTTCCGCTCCAGGAAGAGCCAAGTTTGTGAAAATTGATAAGAAAAAGGAGGAAACTAAGCCATGGGTGATGGGTGACGTCAACTTGTAGTTGTGGATTCGCACTGAGACTGAATCAGTGTGGAAGAATATACCAAAACCATTAGACAAAACACGTGACAGGAGTCTCTGGAACCCACAAACCGATGTCCTTTTCATTCGGGAAACAAAAAGATTCCATGTCGTATCTGCTGTTGTTTGTACTTCCCCAGTCGTGGCTTGGAGAGGGAAGGGTGCTTATTTTCCTTTATGTTCTGCAGAGTGGGTAATTAGGTTTGAAAAGTAGAATCTTTTTTAACCTTTAGTCTTCTGAATTACTAAAGGTCAGTTGGGTCAATATTGTCTGTCTTGAAAATGTGCCATCGTTTCTCGCACATGATTGTCTCTTCGTTTTCACATTTAAATTTGGGTAAATACCAAATTTCATATATCAATTTTCATTAAAATTTTATGTAGTATATAAATTTTAAAGTAGTCAATTTAATATCTAATCAAAACTTTTTAGCTATTTTACTATATTCCTAGAAAATTTATTCTATTTGCAAACATTAAAAAATATAGCATGTCATTTAACTTTTACTAATTTTTCTAACATTATCTATCACTAATAACCTTCTTCTTTTCAATAAGCAAAGTAAATGGTATCATTAGGATAATAAAAATAGACATAAAAAACTTTTATTGAGTATTAAAATGACCACTTCAAAATAATCGTACCAAATTTAATTTTTGTGCAAACTTCATGTACCAAACTTGACATTTCCTTTTAAAAATCAACATTTTTTTTTATAAATGATAATTATTAAAAAAAAATGATTTGATTTCTCTTTCAAAAAATTACATAAATAATTATCCATAAACCTTTCATCCATCTTTTAGCACCGCGAGTATAATTTTTCTTTACTATTGTGAATCCAACACTTAATAAAGCATTTATTCGTACTTGTTAGAAAATTCTATTGTAAAGACCCTGAATCCACCACACATTTAAAAACAGGTGAATTCAGTTCTCCGACCACATATAACCCGCAAAAATTATATGTAAGGTTGTCCACAAAGAATGGTTTGGATAATTATTTGCCAAAACCCAGGTTATAAACAATTTCAAGAACTTTTCCTTTGTAAAAACTTCATATAAATTTAATATTTTTTTAAATGGCCTTTAAGGCATAGAACTTAGTTTACACACTTATACACATACATAATAATTAAATACAAACATAGGTTTATCAATAAGCCAATAACAATATATATATATATAGAGAGAGAGAGAGAGTTATTATAACTGTATACAAAATACAACAAAAGCTTTACAAAACTTCTATCTTAATCTATTATAAAACTCCCATCAAAGCCATAGTCAAGTCCCTAATCCTCCTCATCTTCAAAACCTAAAAGATAAAATAATGAGTCAAAGGTCTAGTACACAGTAATGAAAACAAATGCGAAGTGGTACACATATTTAAGCTAAATGCAAATGCGACAACCATTAGGTTATTATATAATCTTTAGTTAGTTAAGCAACAATGGAGTATTCAAACTCCAGACAACAGGGATATCTAAGGGGTCCTAAGTAACGATCTCGACGCTTAGGGGGTTGATATAAGTAGGCCGAATACTTATATCTCCTACAAAACTCTCTAAAATGGAAAGTAATCTCATTTAGGGCACCTAGCCATTACTCAACTCTACTTAACTTAATCTATAACATCATCTAATTCAACTGTTCCTATAAACACTTAAACTAAATCATATTATTTCCTTTTAAGAATAAGTGAATGTTACACCATTACCAAACACCCTATCGATTACCCGCTGAGCCACTAATGAAAGTCATTGCATCATGACAAGTGGCCTTAAGCGCCTATACTAACATGTCATTGCATCACACTTTAAAAAGATAATGCCGCTTCTCGAACTGGATTCAACGACGAAAATTACAACAAAAACAAACATAACTTAAGTCATCTTGAATTAAGTCAAGTTGGAATATGCCAAACCTAGCAAATAATCAAGCAAATCACTACGTACCTGATATAAGAAATCCCAACAAGGTCTCAAAAAGTACTTCAGAGGTTCATCTCAGAAGATAAATCAGATACTCAACTCAGAGGATACTCCAGAAGAATAAAAAATCAAAATTCAACATCTATTAAGAAATGAATTCATATAAGGACTAAAACCGCTACTCATTTATTCACTTATCAAACTCATATTATTTAAGTCCTATTTGATCAGACACTAATGTGGAACCCCACCATGGCTGCGAATATTGTCCCGCCAAAATATGACAGTTCTCTTTTGTATGTCAAAATATATCTTTTCGCTTTGTTTAGGGTCTTTTATCAACAAAGAGATCAACAAGGCATATACATATATATATATATATCTAATAAAATCATACACCTCACAAGATTTTCATATTTAATCTCAATGCATAAATACAATATAACTAGCCTTAAGCTTAAAGGTCATGAAATTCAAATATAACTCATACATAAGCTTAACTTAATATTTACATTCTTAACAAGTTCATTTAAACTCAATAACAAATCATAAGAACAAATCACATGCAAGGAAAGATAATTGAAGGAAAGCACCACTTACACATATTAAATCTTAAACTTAACATCAAGAAAATTCGAATAAAATTCATATAAATGCATAACTCATCATTTATATATTTATCAAGATCAATTAATTTCACTAAGTCATCACACGATCATAAAACAAGCAAAGGAAATAATATACGCAACATAACTAGTTTTAATGTAACACTCATGAAAATTCAATTATTTATTAAATCTACAAATCCACTTAATTCATGCTTAACATTCATATATATAGATTGATATAAGCTTTTTAATTAATCATAAAACGAGACAATAAATAAGGAATAAATATAAAGAAGTAAAATTACAACAAATAAATTTAATAAAGATTTTTTTTTTTTTTCAAAACAGTAAGTGATACACCATTGAGTACGGGCTGTATTAAGGGTTGTGTCAAATGAAACACCCATATATGAGCTGTTCTGAAGCTGTATCAACCATGGAAAAACACACTATGATTAGAAATGAAACACCCATGGATATGGCCCGTATCCAAGGCTTTTTCAACCGAAGGGAAAACACGTTTTGACTTCCGAAAGTGAAACACCCTTGGATATGGCCCGTATCCAAGGTTGTTTCAATCCAGTGGAAAACAAATTCAAGGTCAGAGAGTGATACAACCTTCTTAACAGGTTGTATAACAGGGTGTATCAAAATTTTTTCATACTCCCCTGTTTCAAACTCAATTTTTCTCCACTTTTCTCATATCCTATCATACCTTAAGCCCAAAATGAACATCTTTCATGATGCCTCATGCAATTATGGACACAAAACAAGTATAAACTCCACTTAGCAACATCAAACAACTCTCCACATCACTTAACATGAATCAATTCCTTCATCACCAACTTTCACCAACTCAACATACACAACACAACTTCAACACTCATCATAACTCATTAAACTCCAACATTTCAACTCAAAATGACATTAAAGCTTATAATAACCTATCTACTATAACTTCCAACATCCAAAAGCATTCTTAAACAACTCAACATAACAAGATTACTTCTAATATACCATGAACTAATTTTTGACAGAAAATTCATGAAATAAAACCTATAAATCATCACAAAAGACATGTAGACTTACCTTAAGGAGCTTTACTTGTTGTCTTAGCTTTGTTGGAGGCTTGAAGGTGTGTTTCCTTATGAATTTTGTAGAGGAAAGTGAAGCTTGTATGTGTGTGTGTTTGTGAAGATAAAAGGCTTTGGTTTTGGGGCTGTTTGGATGTCTGATTTTTCTCTGCATTTTTCCATCCAAATTTCACACATTTTAAGTTTATATTTATCTCTTCTTTGACTTTTGAAGACAATTTTTAAGTCTTAAATGGGTTTGGACTTGGCTATTTATTGGCTTGAAATTTTGGTTAAAACATGTTGGATTTGGGCTTGTTTTGAGTAAAAAAAAAAAAAAATGCTATATTTCCAAGCATATAACAACATATATATAACAACACTTATTCATACATAAACATTAGTAACCAAATTTCATTAACACTTGCACCAATATAAATTTTCAATAACATAAACACACTTTATTCATACTAACAAATATATTAACACTAATTACATTAATATAACCATTAGCATATATTTTCTCCATCACAAACACATATATTCTACACTTCAAATTTTATTCTAATATATACACTACACTCTATAATATTTTCTACTCACATATCCACATAAATTGTACATGCTTTAATATAAATTTTCACTAACATACTCATCAACATTAATATCTAATTATGCTAATACAAATACTAACACCAATTTATACTAACACAAATACAAAATAAATTTACACTATCATATACTTATATATTATCATCAATATCAATTACACTAACACATGCTTATTTTATCAATTTAACATGCTCCTAAAATTTGATATCTAAAACAAATAAAATATATGCATGAAAATTAAATTAAGATTATAGTTAGGTTATTTCATTATGGTTCTATCAACAAGACTAATTTTGTTAATTATTTAACTATTCAGATTCATGCGCAACTTCATTGTCTATCGATATATTTAAGATATTAATTATAATTTTTTTAATTTAAATAATAAGATAATTAACTAGATGCTCATATTAACAGGATCATAGTAGTTCCCTATTTGTAATGAAAACAAAAAAAAAAAAAAAAAGAAAAAAAGGAAAAAAGAAGAGTTCTACGTAGAATTGTTATATACGATGGTCCATAAATGAGTGACTCATGCTGACAAGTTTAGGAGTAGAAACTTTTAATGTATATAACTAAAAAGTATACCACGGACTATTTACTAACATTTTCATATATATATATATATATATATAATATTATTAATAAGAACAACTCATAAACAAAAGCTTGATAAAACTTTTTATTCTCGACACCACCCTATGCGTACTCTTAACTTTTATAAAGCTCCTTTTTCTGTTGCTTTTGGTTGCATCATACTAAGCATGCCCCTCTGACAATATTGGATTCCTTAATAGGCGGCTTAAATTGCGCCCCTTTACTCGCTTTTCCATATGCTTTTGGTTTTATTTAGAAAGTCGAACTAAATTATATGGTGATTGCTGTAATGCTTGTCTTATAAATCAAATTAGGTCATTTTTATGAGCCCTTAGTTAATATAATGAAAATAACATAATGAAAAATGAAAAAAAAAGACTATTTTGGTTTATTGACGGCATAAAATTTCTTGTTAAATAGTAGATAGTCAATCAAATTACTAATTAGGTCCGTTTATTTTGAGAAAAACTATTTAAAAATGGAAAACATTTTTCCTTAAAAAGGCTTTTTATGAAAAAGTAGTATATTTTTAAATATTTGACTAATTTTTTAAAATAATTTTAATCTATTTCTATAAATTCAAGGTAACTCATATTAAAAAGTACATATTATATACGGGAAATAAATTTACCTAAAGGAAAATATTAAAAAATTAATAATAAATGTCTTTAAATAGTAAATGATTAATGATTAGTAGATAAAGTCCATAAACCAAAGGAAAAATGACTTATGCTTTTATAATTCTTAAGTTGTTTTTTCAAAAGTAAATTATAATGAGTCTGCTTTCCAAAACAAGAAAATAAAATAATTGTCTCTTTTTTCTTTAAACGAAAAAAAATATTTTAAAAACATTTTGATTTAAACAAATGGCCTTAAATTGTTGGAGAGAGCAAGTAGATCATTGACAAATACACAGATAGGTATTAATTACTTGATTGTACAAAATTTACGAATTTTCAAAATTCTTTCTCTCTCTCTCTCCATTTTTCATTTTGGTTGTCACATTTAGTTTAAGATTCATCCATCTAATCGGCAATGGTATTGGATGCTTCAATTGTAGTACTATAAAAAAAGTCGAGGAACCTAGGAAAATTAAGAAGAAGAACGGATAGATTTTAATTAAAGTTAGATTTTCAGTATCTTTTTTTCTTTTAATTTTTGAAAGATAAGATATAAAATATATATATATATATATAAAGTATTAAAGTATAAGTTTTGTGAAAATAAAGAGCAACAGGATTAAAAAAAAATAACAGGATAAATTTTGCAAGCACACTGAAAAACTTATAAGCTCTATACAAACTACAGTGTATCTTTTCAACTCTTAATTCTTGCTTCTTATGTTCTGCTTTATCCTTCAATCAATTTAAATCATCATCTAAAATGATCATATCTTCATCATGGAAACATATCCTAATCATAAGATGTTCGTCCAATTTGCTTTGATTCACTATGTCCTCTTTCGATTAAAAGGACTTCATATGAATTGATTTGATTTTCTTTCGAAAAATAATCTGACCTTCCGTGATTTGGTATCTATCCCAAATCTTTTCTTTCTGTCTTGAAAATTGAATCGAAGCTCGACACAAAATGTCTTCCAGGAATGGATGATCGAGCTTTAAGACTTGTCGTATAAATGCATAAATTTTGCATGGACATGGAATCCAAAACGCAGGACATCAACACAGGAGTTTACTTTTGCTTTGATAACAAGTCATCTATAAGATTGGGATATTAACATAATCCTTGCACGTATTTCCAAATATTTTATGAGTTGTTTTTTTAAAACATTTTCTTCTAAATTTACCAAACACTAGTATAACATGAGTGAATACTAATGAGATTGAGGTCACCTTGATGCATACTTGAGATATGCCTGCCTATTGAATAGAAAGAATCCCCAACAAAGCTTCATTATCGGATTTATTATGTAAGAAATGGAAGTTTCGAAGGCTAAGGATCTACCCACCTAAATTTGTCAACAAACCCCAAATTCCCATATGAAATACATAGATGATCCATTAAATTATAACTACCATTTATTCTTATCTATGTCCTAAGTGATTCTCATAAAAATCTGTTAGAATAGTTTTTGTGGCTTTACATTCATTAGGTCTAGAGAACTAAGATAGAATATCAACCAACACTTATGGCTTTATGTTTTTAGAGATGAGTCAAATTATATTAGAATGTATTAACATTTAAAGGTAAGTTTAGCGGTTGAAAATATGAATCAATATTTCATAAAATGAGTCGAATAATAACATGAACTTTTCATACAATTTATTTAAGGTAACGATGTATAGGTAGTATTAATTAATTTTTTTATTGAATACCTTATATGTCTTATTTTGCGAAACATTATTTATGCCTTTTTTCAACCACTTAAAATATTAATACTTTAAATAAAATTACCTATAAATGTTGATATATTTTGATATAATTTACTAATTGAAGATAACAAGATAGTCCCAAATTCATTGAGAGGTAACATCCACTAATATCACGTTTGGTAGATAAAATGATTTGGAATGGAATGGATTGGATTGGAATAGAATGAGTTTGAGAATGACAAATCCATTCCTATGTTTGGAAGATTACATGGAATGGAATGCCTTAAAGTGTAATTGTCGAGAATGCCTTTAGTAATAAATGCAAAATATTAATACATGATCGGATAAAAAAGTAATTACATTCATATAATTGATAAGAGTGTAATGGAATCATGATTTCGCCTTTGAGAAGGCGGAATGAATTCTCTTAAAAACCAGAATCATTGATTCCAAGGAATCGCAAATCTGGCTTCTAAAATTGCTTCCAAACATTAGGAAAGGGAATGAAACCAGACTCGTGATTCCATTCTGATCTATTCTTGTGTACCAAATTACCATAAATGATTTTTGTAGATAAGGTTGGTCATGACAAGAAGTATTTTTAAAGGGGCTATGTTCGTCATTAGACTTTGCACAAAAATACAATTTGGTAATGAATTTTACTTTAATACCAAATCAAACTTGTCTTGAGACTTTTACTACCCGACTAATACGTATTACTCTATTTCATATCAGTAAACAACGAAAACAATATTAAGGAGGTAATGTAAATGACCACAAAAAAATCGATTGGATATTAAATGACTACTCTAAAGTATAGGTACCAAATTGAATTTTTTGCAAAGTTTGGTTACCACATTTGACTTTTGCCCTATTAAAAAGTAGTGTTGCAACTTCTAAGTGGCAAAGATCAACAAGAGATAGTGCTTTTCATACACTAAGTAGTTAACTTCATTATCTCAAAGAGTTTTACTTAGATAGTAGATTGGACATTCTTTTTGTATTAGTAAGACCCTAATAATAGACCTATTTGTTGATGACAAGTATAAAATCATTGGCATCATTTTGATTAACATTGTCATCTTCTAAAGGGGACTTAATATTAATTTGATTTTTTCAGAATACCTTCTCTTTTTACAAACTCCATTCAAATGACACTTATGACTCTATCATTTGGTGTAGTGAAAAAAAGGAGATTTCAACTACAATAGGGATGAACCTCCTAATGTATGATATTTATGCTTATAATCCTTTCAACTCCTTTTGGTATTTAGGTAATGGAATGGATTAGATTGATTACCCTTTGGTTGGATCAATAGGGATTCATTTCTTGTGTAAAATACATATAAGAAATTTCTAAAATAAATGCTTAAGTATAAACATTAAGAGATCCCTTTATACCTCGTATCTTTGATACCTTTTAAAGACTTTCTTTAAATGATTACATACATGTTGTCTTCCATATAATATTGCATATGATATGGAAGATTGTAATAATTACCCTTTTATTAGCAGCTTCTCCACCCTTTAACCAAACAATTTTATTATGCCATAGGAGTTTTGAATAGGCGTTTAGGAGGCTATGCACTTAGCCTTTCCTGATATCATTTTTATTTAATTATATCCATTGAATCATAGATAAGCGAATATAACCCATGTCTAGCCATTATATTGACTAACATGTCTATATTCAAGAGTAGAGACTTTGCTTTTGGGAAAGCCTTGTTCAAATTGTGGAAATCAACATAAATGTTGATATCCATTCCTCATTCTTATAGACATTATGTTACCTAGCAAACCATCACAAATGATAGACTATTAACCCATCAGCCCTAGTGTAGCTTTCAATTTTCACTACTCTTTTCCTCTTCCCCCTCCCACCCTTTTCTTTCTATCTGGTTTCCACATTTTATGATCATCTTCCTCTTCATGGTATCATTTTTTATTTCTTCTTATATGAGCAATGGTTCACTTGTGGATCTTGCAATCATCATCTTTATGTCACTAGCATAATCACTAAATATATATTTTAATGAAGTACATCTTGCAATCACATCTCTATGTTTGAATGGGTTCCATATAGCAGAGGTGAAGACATTTTTCCCCACCTAATGTCCTTTGTTATATTAGTATAACATTGATTAAACAAACTTGTGTTTGTGTGGCCATTCTCTTCCTACTTGCAAATGGTAGAAGATAAGTGCATCAATCACATGAAACCTCAATGAGATATGGATGAGGTTAGCCTTAAAATCCACATTTATATATCCTACTATCTTTGTGAAGTATCATTAAAGCCACATATATTTATCAATTGTTTCACCAAATGTTTCGTATAACTCTTCAACTTGAAAAATTTCTATAAGCATTATGTTCCACTTATAAACCACAATTATAATTCAGGTTGTTCCACACATGTCATCGTTCATAAATATGATTTTTTTTCCATGTGCCTTCGTCATCTTGTGCATTAGATGCATCTCTACATATTGTTCCTATGACATCTCTACAAGAATATTTGCCATATCTAGTAAGGCTATGGTTACTTGTCCTTTCATTTATTGAGGCCTCCTTTCCTTTATTGGCATGTGTCTCCACTTATAGCATATCAACTACTTAGCAAGCTGCTGGATAATAAAAGATCATGTTGATAACTTCTTGTATATTGTGAGCTAAAAATTAGGCTCTTTAGATGTCATTATCCTAGACCATGATTTATCCATTTCAATAATTCCAAAAAAAAAAAAAAAAAGGAATTTTTTCAAGCTGCATTATGTTTTACCTTAATGTCTCAATACATGGAACTAACAAAACTTCACATCGGTATTTTTTGAGCCATGGCTTCTCTCTCAAATCTTAGCAAATTCACATTCCCATTTTTAAGCTAATGGGCTATAACCATTAAGCATGAGGAAAATAGTATGTTTTTTGATGTGTCATTTCTTGTCTTTTTGCTTGCTCTTATAGCTTCCTCCTTATATAGCACTTATAGATAGAAATTTCTTCCTTTCAGAATCACCTCTTTTTTTAGTGACAAAATTATTCGTCCTTTATGCATTCTCCAATAACATTATAAAAGGCTTCAATGATAAGTTCTCAAGATAGACAACATATTTTATAAATATTCATTGGATGAATATCTTCACAAGATACTTCTCATCATATGTCTTAAATATTCAAATAATATTTTATGAATCGTTTGAAGTAGATCATTAAGTCTTCTTTAGAAAAATTTCAATGCGTCTTGTATTAGTAATAGTCATTTGTTTTTGTGTCTAAAAGTATTTATCTAAAAACATTTAGCACATTGTCTCTCATGAATTGATTAACCTAAGGGAAAGTTGACATACTGTGTTTATGCCTTTCCGATGAGTGGCTTCAAAAATGCGTTTAACTTGAGGTTGCCATTAAGCCCATAGACTTTGATTGTTTTAACAATTTTAAGGAAGTGCTGCACTACACTTCTCTTCTTGTTGTTGATATTTATAAACTTAAGACCCATGCAGTCATTTATATGTAGTTTCTTTGCTACCTTCTATAGTTATGAGAACTTGAGATTCAATAGAAGATGTCATTTAGACCTCTTTTAGGTGCTTCTTAACGTCCAGTATTATGTATAATGATACAATTAGTATGAAATTCTCTCCTATCTAAAGATCATATGTAGTGTTTTGGGGAATAATCATGCTAACCACATAATTTTGTACAATGCACTTAGAAAATGAAGAACTCTAGAATAAGACCTTGCATCTTTGGCAGTCAACACTAGGTCAATAGGAGCTGACAGCATTGACAATTTTTAAGGCATCTTCGTGTTGCACTCCATCTTTTAAGGGGTCCAGTTAACTTATTAATGTTGGATGCCCTTTAGCATAGTGGTCATTAGAGGTTTCAAGCTTGGTGTTGACAAAGCATCCTCAGTTTACGCATTAATGGCAATGGTAGTGGTAGTAGCCATTCTAGGAAGAAATTGTATGGTTCTCAAAATCGCTTGGGAAGATGAGTATTGTCCATATTGTCTTCCCTTGTCATGAGTGCGATGTTTTCCTTAGTCACTTAATGAACTTGGTCAACGACGAAGAGATAGGTGTCTTACTTTTGGGAGCTTTCCTCCTAGTCATTCTTCTTTCTTTGATGTTCTATGTTATCAAGCACTTCTCTCCTCAATTGAGTCATCAAATAATGATGGGTTTGTTGTAGATGGTCGATCACTAACCAATTGTGTATTGAATGACATTAAGAAGCCTCGATGTGATGACACATAGAGGAATATGAATAAAATTAAGCATAGGAAGAAGAACTGCAAATTTGATTGTCAAAAGTGTGATTGTGATAAATAATCACCCTTGAGCGCTCTTGATTGTTCTTTGACTATTGTTTCTCATTTTTTTTTGTTCTAGAATAAAAATGTTTCTTGAAATTTCATAATACTCATTTTCTTTCAACTGAGTAAATGGAGGTCTCTATCTATATATCTTAAGGGTCATTTTCAATAGTCAAACGACATTAGAGGTCGATACATGAGATAAGATTGTTGACATCTATTGGATTGCTTTTAATGAACTATAAATGAGATGAAACCTCTATAATTCCTTTGAAACTCATCATGGACTTTAAATGTAAATGGGCTCAAGTAGGACTAATGCTTTATAAGCAAGCCTTAAAAGGACCTATCCAAAATCCTAAGATTCATGTAAGACAACTTAGTAAGGCTAAGAGCATTGAACCAGTCTAACATTGGTTGTTTAAGCTTATCAAATCACCATCACCACCTAGAAAGAAAGAATAATGATTCAAAACCCAGTATAATAGTCACACAAGCACACACGAGATGACACACAAGCTTAAACTAATGCAATGCAACAATAATAGGTTATTATCTTTAAATTAGAGTAAAACAAATAACATGGGAGCACTCACACTCTAGAAAAAGCCTATGGGAATCTAGGGATCTTTAGTAATAACAGTTACTTAGAGGGTTGGTATAAGTGGTTTGGATACTTATATCTTCTATATCTAACCGAAAAAGAGAAAATAGCCTCATCTAGGATTCACAATAGTTACACAACTTTATTTATCTCAGTCCATAACATTATTTACATCAACTAGTCCCATAAACATGAACTAAACCATGTTACTTCATCCCAAGCTTAAGAAAAAGTTATGCTGATACTATTTGGCCCATTGGCTAATCGCTGAGCCACTTATGAATTGCCATTACATCATGGCATACCATTGCATCATGGTAAAGGGTGACCTAAGCGCAACCGTGCCTGACTCCAAAGAAGGTTGTTGCTTCTCAGACCAAATTAAATGACACTAGCACAAATATTACTCATTACTTAGGCCTGCTTTAAGTTTTAGCTCATTAGGAATGCCTATCCTAATAAACATCAAGCATGTCACTATGTATCTCATACTATCCGAAATCTAAACAAAGATAGATGGTAGATCAGAAGCCATCTCAAAATATTAATAAGGTATCCATATCTATTCAAGAATTAAACAAATATAACCACTTAATTTAATTATTCATTTATATCAAAATCGTTTTAAAAATCTATTTGATCAAACACTAAGTAGAAGCCCTACTATGGCTGCGAAGATTGCCCCTTCAAGATACGGGCAGTTCTCAATTGTTTGAAAATTTATTTCTTTTCTCTTTGTTTATAATTTATTCATTATTAAATCATCATCATCATATTGTTCATTTTCAAAAATACTCATTTTCCCCAAAGAAAAGATAAGCATTTGAAACAACATATTCTCTATATTGACAATGGTTTAGCTTAACATGATACATCTAAATCAATTGCACATTATTAAACCTGTATTAACTTAATCTTAGCCAAGTTGATTAAACTTAGTCATTTAATAAATTTTCTTAGCCATATCCAATTAGCTCCTTAAGTCATTATCCTATCTCTATTAGGATCTTAGTTAATCTATTTCTTTTTAGTTAATTTAGATTCATTAAGCTAAATTGGTCTTAGATTGATTAATTAAGTTCATTTTATACTTAACTTCAATGTTTAATTTAAATAGTTACTAAATCTATAAATTCCCTTAACTCATTTATAATTATATAAATTATCTAACATGACATATTAACTATCATTCATCTATTTTATCTTATTTTATTTTTATTATATTTTAATTTTTATTAAGAACACGATTAGATAGGGTGGCCGAGTTTTACCCCGTGTACATGTATATGAAAAAGCACAATCAAATACATTTAATCGTGTTTTCGTCATGCTTGTTCGTGTCTTTGAGCTTAGAGAGATGCACGGTATGATAGGATAAGTTGTGTTTTAGTTATGCTTCCCCTTGAGCTGAACGATCGATAAACACGACATAACAAATGAGAAACATGACATAATAAAATCGTTTGTGCTTCTCTCGTGTTTCATCAAAAGCTAATTACTCAAACGTCAAAGAGAAACACTGTGAGATATGATGTGCAATGCCCCAAATTGAATCAAGGCGTATACAATCGCTACATATAATACCTTATGTATTACATACACAGGCTTTCCTAGAAGAAGATGTTTATGTTGAACATTTGCTATCCACTTTTAATTAATCAAATCATTAAATTAGATTTGGAAACAACTAGATTTATAACAGGAAAATAAACTTCATAAAAATATTACCAGCTTCCACTCACGGGAGCAGACCTACTTTCATAAAGCAAACAATACCATTAGGTGTCTTACATACTTTTTTTGATGGTACAACAAAGCTTTGAGAGCTTATTACAAAATATATGAGCACTAATAAGCCCTTAAAGAAAATACAAGATTTAATAAGATATAAATCCAGTTCCTTAAAAGAAATAAAAATAAATACAAATAATCCAACAACCCTACTTCACTTAGCTCCACCATGATCTTTAAAGTCACCCATAACTGATTCAAATATTATCATCATCATAATACAATCAATACCTAGAAAGAGAAAATAATGAGCCAAAGCCCAATATAACAGTAACACAAGCACACACGAGATGATACATAAACTTAAACTAGTGCAATGTAGCAACAATAGGTTATTATCTGTAAATTTAAGTAAAATAATCAACATAGGAGCACTCACACTCTGAAACAAGCCTTTAGGAATCTAGGGTACTCAGTAACAGCAGCTGCTTAGGGGTTGATATAAGTAGCTCAAATACTTATATCTCCTACATAACTTTACAAATTAATAATCTCATCTAGGATTCACAGTCGTTACTCATCTTTACTTAACTTAATCCATAATATCACCTAGTTCAATCGATCCTATGAATGTGAACTAAGTCATATTATTTCCTCTAAAGAATAAGCAAATGTTATATCGGTACCTCTTTATCGAGTATCCACTGAGCCACTTATAATTTGTCAATGCATCATGACAGGGGTTCCTAAGTGCCTAAACTATCGTATCTGGCTCTGGACAAGGTTGTTGCTTCCCAAATCGGATTCAACAACACAAGTATAAGCACAAGCAACACTTAATTATTAAGTTGCCTTTAAGTTTCATTTCCTTTTAATACGCCTATCCTAGGAAACAATAAGCACATCACTGTCTATCTTATTTAAAACCGAACGGAGATTAGAAGATAATCCAGAAGATAAGACAGAAGGTAGATTGAAGCGAAATTAAACTCATATAATAAATTAAATTGATTATCCATTTACATCAAACTTACTTTAAAATCTTATTTGATTAGACACTAAATAGGAACCTCATCATGGCTGGGAGAATTGCACCGCCAAGATACGGACAATACTCCATTATCTGTTAAATTATTTCTTTTATCTTTGTTTATAATCATTTATTATAAAAACATCATTACCTTTTATTAAATTATAGGAAACATTCATTTTCTTAGCAAACAAATATTTGAAACAACATATTCCCCATATTATTCATGGTCTATCCTAACATATTAGTCTAAGCCAATTAATAATTATTAAGCTTATTTTAACTTAATCCTAGCCAAGTTGATTAAAATTAGTCATTTAATTCAATTATTAAGCCAAGTCGATTAAACTTAATCAATCCAATTCATTTTAGTTCATTAAAGTCTATTTAGTCAAGTTGAACTTAGATTTATTAACTATATTCATTTTTACTTAAGATTCATTTTAGGCTTGAGCCTATATTAAATCTAACTTGCTGTTTAAACTTATTAATTCACTTAAATCATTCACAATTATATAAATTAACACATTAACTATGATTTATCTATTTCATTTCATTTTTATTTTATTTTATTTTTACGAAAAACATGGGTAGGTATACGACCGTGCTTTTCCCTGTGTACTAGCATTTGAAGAGCACGTCCAAATACCACATGTCATGTTCCCATCGTGTTTCGCTTAGTTTGAAAACCATAGAGAAGCACAACGTGCTATAACAAGCCATGTTTCAATCGTGTTTCGCTTGATAATTTGATATTCAAGAATCAGAGAGAAATACAATAGGATATAATGTTGTAAGCCCCGAGATTTTTTTTTCGATAAATATGATAAACCCTAAGAACCGAAAGTCAAACTGAAACCCTAAAGTTAATCTAGTTCTATGTTTAGTCTAGTAAATCTAGATCTAGCAATCTTGTGTTCTTAAACCCTAAACAATCAAATGGAGATAATTGTGGATAATGGTTCGTAATAGTATAGGAAAGCTTAAAAATTTCAAATTCACAAATTTCTAGTATCTTTCGAATCCAAATAGAATCAGTTTTCAAAAACCGTCCCCTGGTATACCGGATAGTGAAAATTTCCGACAATACCAATAGACTCGTAAAAATATAAAGTTTTCAAAAATATCAGTTTTAGAATTTTTCGATAACTAAAAATATTAAATATAAGCTGTTTACATGTATTTTCTTTAATACCGATATTTTAATTGTCTAGTCTACTATTCATAGTACTACTTCTACTATTCATTACTATTTCACTATCTTTATTTTTTTTTACAATCTATACTTACATACTACTATACCTATACCTTACAATTTACCTTTTCCATACAACTTTAATCACATTACACTTTACACATTACTTCTTTTTATTATCAAACAATAAATTTAATCAATTTCTCTCTCCTTTTCTTCTTCATGCCTTCTATCCCCTCTCTCGCATCACTCTCAATTTATATTTTTTTCATTTTATTTAATTACATCTAATTTATACTCTAAAATTCTATAAATACCCCCTCCACCTTTCTTCATTCTTTCACATAACTCATTTTCCTACTAAAACTCTATCAAAATCACTCCACAAATTTCCTCTCTCAAATTTTCTCCCAAATTCTCTTTTTTCTCCACAAAACCATTTCCCATATATTACTAGAACCACTTCCTTTCCTCTTCAACATAGACATGACCTTAGGTAAAACTTTTTACATATAATCATCATGTTCATATAACTTAATATGAGCTTAGTGCATGTTTCTTAGACTCATGAGAGTTAAAGAAGTAACAATATGTTCATGTTTTGTTGTTGTTCATGTTTAAATTTTCCATTATGTTATTTTTTGTTATTATATTGTTGTTATTATTGTTATTATTATTTGCTCTAATCTAACTTCTATATAATATTATGTATATATATTTCTTAGAGCATATGGGCTCACTAACATAACATTTATTTATTTATTCACGTTTTGCAATTTATTTATTTACTTGTTTCATGCAAATTATTAAAACTAGTCTTTCTAGTCTTAGATTTGTCCTTATCAAGTCAAAACAATTTTCTTTCCTTTTTTTTCTTTTCTTTTCTTTTTGGGACTAGTCTATTCTTAGTCTCGGGATACCTTGATAAAGCTAAGATTCGTAATACTTGACCTTACTATTATACTCTTATTACATTCATCTTATCTTATCATGTTATATTGATTGTATTTCTTATGACTATATATTCATGTTCATGCATGGGCATATTGATATTGTCTCAACAAAAATATGAAGAAAATAATTTTTTTATGATATCTTTTCAAAAATAAAATTTAGTTACTTAAAGAGAGGATTTTCATTTAAAACTAAGAGTTTTACCTTCACAAATCTTTTTCAAAAATTTAAGTAAACTCATAACAAGTCTTAGTAACAATGATACATTAGAGTTTTAACAAAGGATGCATAAAGTAAATTTTCACACATACTCCTTTCAAAAAATGATAAAATGAAAAAGTTTTCTTTAAAAACTTAAGATTTCAAATTCTTACTTAGCAAAAGTTTCTTTAAACTTATTTGTGAAAGTTCATCAAAACTCTAAAGTACTAAGGAAAAACAAGTTTAGCAAGATCATCAAGAAGTTGTCTTTTTAAGAAAATAAATTTCTCTTAGGGAATAAAATTATTGAACAACTTAGGAAACCATTATTACTTATTAAAACTTACTTTAGGAAAAACCAAGAACAAGTGAACTTTAAGAAATTTTGTGACTATCAAGAAAACATTTAGAAACTACACTTTTATCTCCTAAAAATGAAGTTATATGAATTTTAAAAGACTAAAATTAATTTGGAAAATTTGAATTATTTTCAAAGGATAGATAAAGTTAAAAAGATGAAAATGCTTACTTATGATAATCCAAAAACTTTTCCAATAAAGCTAAAATAAAAATTCTCAATGCATTACTTTTCCAAATTTTAAAACATCTTGATTTACAAAAATCATCATTGGGAAAACTTCACTAAATTCATGCTTATGATATGAGTCAATATATGCATGTTCAAAGGATTTTCCAACAATATTAATATCTATATTTTGGTACAAGAATTTTTGGATAAAGAAAAGTTTGAAAACTTAAGTTTTAAAATTTGGAATTTTCGTGATGAATCTATACATCACTGTTCCGAGACCTAAATGGCTTCTTTTGATAGAAATAACCTTAGAAACATATAGATCTTTTTGAGTAGGTAGAAAATGGTGTATAATATGCAAAATTTTGAGTTAAAATGAGCAAGTTATTGCCATTTTAAGTTGGAATTTTCATTCATGCAAATTTTGACGAATTTAATAAGATAGAGTTAGAAAATTTAAGTAGATCTTGGATGAAGTACTCATTTTAGGTATTTCTTTTGTTTAGGTGACGAGGACCAAGATCTTCTCTTCCCCGATGATTACTTCGATTGATAGAAGATAGCTATAGACGAGTGCGATTCCTTTACATTTATGTATTTGCGTATGTGCTTGTAGAATAGAGCATTAGATGTTAGGAAAAGATAAAATTGATATGCATGTGGGATATCATGAGAATTATGTATGTGAATTGTTATGTGCGATTAATGAACGATAAGTGTATCGGAACCCGATCTGTGATTGTTATAATTATCTTTATGTATACTGTTGTGTGTGCAAATATTGATTGATCGCTTTAAATGAATTAATGTCGCATTGGAAATTCCTTTAAACTAAATTGCTCATGCATATCACTTAGAATACCATTTCGCATTTTTGCTACTACTCCTCAACATGAAACTAGAAAGGTAAGCTACCTAACTACATCTTAAGGAATTAGGACGTTCGGGGAATACGGCCTCACGGTGTAGCCGAGCTGAGTTGATCGCTTTAGGTAAGGAATGCTTGGGGACTAGTAGTATGGTCCGTTGGAACCCAAGACGCTCGCAAAATTTCAAGGAGGTCGATTAGGGCCCAGTTCAAATCATTCCCTAACCATCGATGGAGGCGTAAATCCATCATACATACGAAACAAGATAGTTGTATGTATTGTATGATCATATGATTGTTGTATTTCATATGCTTGTTTAATGAACTTGGCTGAATGCTTGCTATGAGTACTTTTGCGTAAGGAATATCTTACTAAAATAGTTATGCTTATTCCCCAATAGACTTTTGATGTTGCAGAATCCTTGTTTCATACCCGAGACCACCTTGATCATCCAGGTAGAATCTATGTTATAGGAAGCTTTTGGAGGAATTATGTTTTGAAGTCTTAGGTTAGATTTGTTCTAAAATCTTCTAGCTTTGTTATTTGCTTTGGTGAGATTTTGTTACTATCGAAACTTACTAGGAAATGCCCATAGAAGTTGTAAGACTTTATATTTCAATGAAATATATTAAGTATTATTTTGTATGTTCCGTTGCCATTAACTTAAAATGTATAACTCCACCGGTCTTCCTTTGATGTGAATTTACGCCTTGTACCAATGTGAAAGCTTTCGAGTAATTGAGGTAGTCATTCTTAAGTTTTAATATTATGTACAGTGGGTTGTCACATTTAGGGTATCTATTGGGGCATGACAAACGTGCCACAATCAAGCCATGTTTCTTTTTAATTTGAAAAAAAAAAAAGAAACATGATAAAAAACAAGTCACGGTTAGAGAGAAGTACAGCGAGATATATTAAGTCGTGTTCTGGCTGTGTTTCACTTGAAATATAATACATGTGAGAAATAGAAAGAAACATAGGGAGACAAGTCATGCCATGTCCTAGTCATGTTCTTCTAGAAATGTGTTTGTAAAATGAATAAGAGAGAATCATGGTTAGATAGGGTGGTCATGCTCCAACCATGTTTCTTCTCTAGTATACACAAATAAAGAGCATGACTGATATAGCTACACGTGTTTCCCTCGTGCTCTTTCTCATGTTTTATACTTCGCAAACTAAACCTATTTTACTAGATTTATATCATATTTCAATATATTGCATCTCTTACTTAGCATACGAAGTTATATCCATAGTTTATAACACTTATATATTATGACATATTTCATCAAATCATCTAATGCTTTCATGATCAAACCTAAGTCTAGTTTTAAAACCAAGTCCATATTTACTAATCTACCAATTTTATTACAAACTCCACTTATATCTAATTCTAATACATCATATACATGCATATAAAAAAAATCCAAACAAGAAAACAACTTAACTTATATGTTTGGCAAAACATGAGCCTCTTAATCTTCATTACTACTCTGTTTATCTTAGTTTTTGTAGCTTTTACATGCATATATTCTATCGTCTATCTTGTTTCCTAACTTTGATTTCCTTTATAATCATCTTAAAATTGTGAGCTAAAAATGGTTTTTGGGAGAAAGAAGAGAGAAAAGAAGAAGAAGGTAAGAGAAGGAAAGAAATGAAAAAGAAGGAAAAGGAAGGCAAGGGAAATAAAAAGAAAAGGAAAGGATAAGATATTTAGAGATGTTTTTAGGGTAGGGTATTAAGTTTAAACCTCTTTAATAATTATATTAAGTATTAAAACTAATTAGAAATAATTTGAGAATCTATCTTATAGAAATTAATAACTTGATTTAGAAATACAATTTAGAAGTTTAGTTTATAAGAAACTAATATCTAAATTAAGTTTGGGTTTAAAAACTGATATGTTTAAACAAGTAGACGAATTTAAAAATTATGGGAATTTAAGAAAATTAAAGTTAGAGTGAATTTCAAGGGTTTAAGAGTTTAACAATAATTTATATTGAACATTTAAGAGTTTAGGATTTGAAATTGAAGAAAATGGGTTATATTTGAAAATTTGGAAATGAATATGAAATTCAATTTATCAAAATGGATAGATAAACCAATTAAACAATTTTGAAAGAGGTATTTGAAATCTTAAACTTCAATTTAATTTACTTACCAATTAATCATGCCCACTTGTCTAATTTGATTATGTCAATTATCTAATCATAATCTAATATTTACTTCTTTTATTCGTTTAAACTATCTATACTATGTTCAAAATTAGCTATCTATTATACTATTTAATTAAACTATTTTTAACTTAGTTAGGTAAATGTTTAGGATATTTCACAATGAGTTATGCTGTTGCCGTGTTTCACTTGACATAATACATACACAAGAATCATAATGAAACACAGAGAGATAGGGGACGCCATGTTCCGATCGTGTTGTTCTACAAATGTTCATGTAAAATGAATTAGAGAGAAGCATGATTGAATCAGTTGGGACATGTTCTAGATGTGTTTCTTCTCAGATGAGTTAAAACAAAGAGCACAATTTAATATGGCTTCCAATGTTCCCCTCATGCTCATGCACAGAAATAGAGCATGTTGTTTTTAACCTATTTATCTACTTGTTTTGCTCTCAAAACTCAATCTACAACATCTTAATAACAACACACAAGCTCAAACCATAACTTACAACATATACATACATGTTATTTCATCATCTTATATCTTCAATTGATATCATGAATCTTCTAACATATTCATGCATAAGTTTTGCTATACAAACTTTTATATCACAAGTTTAGAAGTTTTATCTTAAACACTACCTTTAACTAGTATTAAAACATTATATACATACATATAGAATAATTTAAATAAGAAAACAACTTAGCTTATGTGTTTGGCAAACATGGGCTTCTTGAGCTTCACTACTATTTCTATTTCCTAGTTAATGTAGCTTCTTCTAACTCATTTCCCAACTCTTATTATTGTTTTTCAACTTTATTTTCTCCTATGATCTTGTTGAAATTGAGATTTCAGAGTTAATTTTTTTTTTTTTTTTAGAAAAAGAATAGAAGGAGAAGAGGAAAAGAAGAAGAGACAAAAACGTAAAAAGAAGAGAAGGAAAAGAGGAAAGGAAAATAAAAAGAAGGGATGTGGATAAGAGATATTTTTAGAGTAAGGATATTAAGTTTAAATCTCTTTGATAATTATATTAAGTATCAAAACTAATTAGAAAATAATTTGAGAATATATACATTAGAAATTAATATTTTGAATAAAAAATCTAACTTAATAGTTTGATTTATAAGGAATCAATATTTAATTTGAATCTAGGTTTAGAAATAGATATTTTTAAATAAGCAGTTGAATTAAAAATTATAGAGATTTAATAAAATGAAAGTTAAAATAAGATTCAAGGGTTTAGGAGTTTGCTAAACATTTAATTGAATGTTTAAGAATTTAGGACTCATAAATAAAGAAAATGGGTTATATTTAAGAAATTGAAAAAGATTTTGAAATTCATTTTACCAAAATAGATAGATGAAATAATTGAACATTTTCAAAGGAAATATTTGAAATCTCAAATCTCAAATTAATATATTTACTAACTTAATTATATCAAATTGTCTAATCATTTCCTGTTATTTGCTTCTTTTATTTATTTAAATTATCTAAACTATGTTCAAAATTAACTATATATTATACTATTTAATTAAATTATTTCTAACTTAGTTAGATGTTGGTTTAGGGTATTTCATTAACTCTTTATAGTTTCCCTGGGTAATTCCAATGAAGGAATAGATATCTCATGGGATTTCTTCAAAGTGGAAACATGAGTAATATTGTGAATCTTAAAGTAAGGAGGAAACTCTAATTCATAAGAACAAGATCTTATTTCCCAAGGGTGAATTATCAAAAGGTATCAATATTTGGGGATAAGTTTATTTAATGTATCAATATTTTAAGTGATTAAAAAAAGTTATAAATGTTTGGAGGTAAGTTCATTTAAGGTATCAATGTTTTGAGTGGTTAAAAAGAGATATTAATGTTTGGTAAAGTGAGTTCAATAAGGTATGATTAACTATTGATAGAAAGTTAAAGAAATTAATTAAAAATCAATCCACATGTTGATGCTTCAAATAAACTTTACAAAATATTGATACCTCATTTCATACACTTTACCAAATGTTGATATTTCTTTTTAACCACTCAAAACCTTAATATCTTAAATGAACTTACCCTCAAATATTGATACCTTTTAGTGTAATTTACCCTATTTCCGAAAGCACCTTATATGTTCTATAGAACTCTTAGACAATTAGTATGATAAATTTGAGATGTATTTATAGAGCTTGAGCATCATAAAACATATTTCTCTAAGTTTAAAAGTAACATTAATCCTATGTTTTTTAACCAACCATTTCATTCTCTCTTAAGCTTATCTAAAACTCACCCAAAGAACTTTTAATACTTCATCCCTAATACTTAATTCTAAATCCATTGCTTGCCATAGGAAATTACCCCTAGCATAATGTAGAATGGTTTGGTTTCTTGCTATAGAGAAATTTTGTAAGCAAATTCTATTGAAGGCAAAAACTTCATCCAACAACTAGGATCATAAATAATTTTATATTGTCCCATTAAGGGCCTCCATCTATCCATTGCTTTTGTAGATGATATATACTAGTCATAGAGAGTATAGTACAACTCAAATGATTTTTTTTTTTAAATTTGCTCACAAAAATCGAATCCCAACTCAACAATATTGTCCCAAAAACCATGTAGTTTGATCACTATGTTCAATAATAGTGTTGTCACTCTAATCGCATTAAAATTTGTGTTTAAAGATCCTTAGTGGCAGTACTTTAAAAATAGGCCCACCACTGTGAATTCACAACAAGGTTATTAGATTTAAGAACACATGTAATAAATCCCATGCTAATGTCTTCCCAAACTCCCTTTGGAATGGGAAAACGAGTTAGTAATTCAACAAATGATCGGTGGAGTAAAATGATCTAAACTAGGGATAACATGATATTTCTATAATAGTAAAGTAGTTACAGTTGGGCAAAAAGATAGATAGGCCCTTGAGTATGTGATATATAGGAAAGTGGTCCTACATGTATTTCTACGTGTAGTCTTTCTACCACAAAAGCCATGAGCCAATTAATTCAATTGTCCTTTATTTAAGACTAAAATAGTCTACTTGAACTTCGGGGTGGCATTATGTTCATACGACATTTCAAAGTGTTTGCCACCTAATTTCATACGACATTTCAAAGTAAAGTGAGGGGATGGCCATATAAAACAGTCATCCTCTTCATACGACATTTCAAAGTGTTTGCCACCTAATTTTCATGATAAGCCTTATAAAAATGGTATTATTATTTTTGTCATCTATGAAAGATATGTATATCAATTATTTACTAATTTTTTTAACTAATTTAATATTCAACTAATTTTGTAACTTCTACCTAATATTGTAAAACCAATGTTATTGGATTGTTTTATAACCACTTAGATTTAGCAAATGATCGTATTCATTCATAATCCTTGAAGGCGGGTATATTTTACAAAAGTCAGAAAGTGATTTTAGAAGCGTAAACTTCTAGAAAGAGGAAAGTATAATATAAATGAATAGAATATTCTAACAATAATTAATATATTAAAGATAAGTTCCATTACACGACCCTCTAATTTTATTTTATTTTTTATGGTCATTTACATGACCCTCTAATTGAATCTTATTATACCATCAAATTAAAGGAGGAAATTGTATAAACAAAAGTGCTATGTAACTTTTTTAATATTTACAAGTAAAACCACTTTTCGTGTAAATCCGTTTGGGGTTGTTTTCTCCAACAATTTCCCACTTCTTTAGAATATTTTAAATTTGGCTTAATATCATCAATAATATATAATTTTGATAAAATATATAATTAGATATCTGAATTTTAAAATTGATCAATAACTTGGACTTTAAAATTGATTAATTTAGTACTTAAAAAAACTTTTCGTGCACACCAATAACACCTCTACTTTTTTCAGATACTAAATTGATCAATTTCAAAGTCTTTTAGTTGTTAAATTGATCAATTTTAAAATTTAGAGATCTAATTGTATATTCTACTAAAATTTAGATAACATTTATGATATTATACCTTTAAATATTTAGGTGAGGGCACTAATTAAAAATACAACTTTAACATCAATTAAATTTTGTCATATTCTCTTTGACTATGTTTCCCGAGCATTGTTTATTAAAGGATTCATAAGTTATAATTATAAAAAGTGGGGATGTAAACAAAATTATATCTGCTTTGACTATGTTTCGCAAGCCTTAGGATTTGTTTGGCAAGAAACAGATCAAATATAGATGACTAACCTATAGTAAATAGATGACAAATAAATAATTTTACTCATAAAAAGAATAAATAACTAGATACAAATACAAATAAATAACAGACCATTCAAAAACATTATTAACTATAACCCAACAGCGCATTTGGACGGCACTTCTAGACGAGGAGGATTTGTCCTTCCCCATGCGGCATAAAAATTCGAGTCTTTGCACTCAGCCGTCTTGTCGACCTATGATAAGTTTAGATCGAATACCCTAATGTGAAACGGATTACATTACCTTCTTGTTCTTTAAATAGGTTCCATACAAGTGCATTATTTAAGTTGGGAAGATATTCATTTGAACAATAAATTAATACCTCAAAGAGAAACATGGAACCTATTCATATGTAGATGACGTCTATGGCCATGATTTTCAATGTCAATCATCCAATAGCCAGCTAAGTGCAAATACTAGTATGCCCATTAAAACTATATCGTGTATATGACGTGCCATCTTTTTCCCTTGACGATTGACATTGAAAATCAGAAGGGATCAACATCAGTGTGGTGAGAAAAGATCGTAGTTATTGATTCAAGCTGTATAACACATGTTTTTCTTTTCCCTTACTCATAGAAGTGTTTTTTTTTTTTTTTTTCTTTAAATGAAATAAAACAAATCTTTTCATCATTAAACAAGACGTGTAGCATATGAAAGATGTGAGCAAATTAAATTTTGATTTTAACTTAAAAGGAAAAAAAATTGGAACCAATTTGGTTTTCCTTCCCGTTTACATTAAAGATAATTAATTACTTAGATGGTTAGATAACTTGATGTATAAGTGATATATATTTATATTTGTACAAAATATAAAATTACATATATTTAATGATAGTAGAAATAAATGATAAAAAATCATTATGTTGTCTAGATAATAATTACTATGGACGCCCACCATGAGCGCTTAGAACCAGTGAAAAAATAATAATCATCTAGAAAGTGACATGTAGGTCCTAAATATGCAAGTATGGTCCAGTTCTTGCAAATTAACCCCTTCAAATTAAATTAGTGGAAACAGTTTAGATTTTCAATTTTAAGTGTGTAGGCTTATAGATTTGTTTAGATATACAATAAGCGTAATGTAAATATACAAAGTAATACTGAATAATAAAAAAAAAAATTAAAAGCGAGAGAAATTAAGTCTACACATTAATGGAATTGACATACTACGTGAATTGGTTAGTAACATATAAGAGTAAATGAAAATTTAAAATATGAGTATAATAATAATAATAATAATAATAGATGAAGCTCTATGCATTGAAAAAAATTTATTATTATTATTATATTAGTAATAATAAATTTTTTTCAATGTATAGAGGTTCATCTTCTATGATAATCCTCTAAATCATCACGACCGGTTTCTATCTCTAGAAATCCACTATAATATTTTTGAGATCAACTGTGGTAAGTTTTCAAATGCAACAACTCTTAAATCAGTAATGATTCTTTTGGCTTTTGTTGAATCTCCCTCTTTTTAATTTGTACAACACTTCTTATAGAACTCCTTCGTTTTCTAAAATTTATACTAAAGTTTAAACATCTATAACATAAAAACTGAAAGAGAATATTGTATATTATTTTTTAGGGTTTACAATGAATCAATTATATACAAGCTATCTAAAAAACAAAATAGACAACTACCTTAAAAGACTGATAACACAATCTCCTAATTTAAGGGTCAAACTTCCCTAGTTTAGTCTGATTCTATAATTACAATATTTACATATTACTTTACTAAAATAAACCAATTAATCATATTTTTCCATACTCCTCCTCAAGCTGGTGAATAGATATTCTCCATTCCTAGCTTAGATACAATAATTTCAAACGCTAAACCACTTAACCCTTTGGTTAACACATCAGTGAGCTGATCATTTGTAGACACATAAGGTGTGCAGATTAATCCACTCTCCAATTACTCCTTGATAAAATGTCTGTCAATTTCCATGTGCTTTCTTCGATCATATTGCACAGGATTGTGGGTAATGCTAATTGCAAACTTATTATCACAATAAAGCCTCATCGGGCCCTCTAACTTGATCCTTATGTCTTCTAGAATGATCTTCAGCCAAAGTAACTCACACACTCTTTGAGCCATTGCTTGAAATTTAGCCTCTACACTAGACCATGCTACTACATTTTGCTTCTTGCTCTTCCATGTCACAAGGTTCCCACCAAGAAACGTACAATATACAATGGTCAATCTTCTATCAATCAATGATCCAGCATAATCAGCATTTGTGTAGGTTTCAAGTATTAGGTCCTTACTTCTCCTAAAGAGAATTCCTCTTCCTGGTGTACCTTTAAGATATTGCAGTACTCTATTCCAAGCTTTACATTCGGATCTACTAGAGTACTCACCGGTTTGCATGTTGTTTTACCCGTGTCCTTGAGCAGCTTAGTTACATACTCCTGTTGAGAGAGAAAAATACCCTTCTCTGAATGTGCCACTTCAATTCCGAGAAAATACTTTTGCTTCCTAAGTGTCTTAATCTCAAATTCTTTTGCCAAGCACTCACTTAAATGTCTTTCCTCATCATCACTTCCTATAACAATTATATCATCCACATAAACTAAGAGAACCATGACACCCTCGGAAGATGAATGCTTGACGAACAGTGTATGATCTCCTCGACTTTGCTTATATCTTAACATCACCATAACTTTGGCAAACCTACCGAACCATGCTCGATGAGATTGTTTAAGCCTATATAATGTCTTCTTTAACCTACATGATGTATGATCAGTGACTCCTTTTTTTATAACCAGGTGGGATCTCCATATATATCTCTTCCTCTAGATGTCCATGCAAGAAAGCATTTTTTACATCAAATTGGTTGCCAAAGACAATATGACTCTAACTATATTCAACTTTGCTACTGGAGCAGAAGTCTCTAGACAGTCTACTCCATACGTCTGAGTATAATCCCTGGCTATGAGCCTTGCCTTGTATCTCTCCACTGTGTACACCCATTTATATGCCATTGGTTTCTTCCTTGCTGGTAACTCAACAAGCTCCCATGTTTTTTGCTTTTCCAGTGCCTCCATTTCTACATTCATAACTTCCTTCCATTTTTCATTAGACAAAGCTTTGGATGGATTGGAATGAATGGCAATAGTTTCTAGGTTACTTAAGAAGGCTCTATGTGATGGGAAAAAACGCTTAAAGGATAGAAAGTGTGCAAAGGGATATAAAGGTCTTTTAACATACTCTCTCGTACCTTTTCTTAATGCAATGGGAAAGCTTGTGTCACTACTACCCCTATGGGTCTCACTCTCTACCTCTGGTTTGGTTTCAATCTGTAATGTTAGTTCAGAAACCATTACCTCATCGGACTCTTAGACTTGCGTAGATTTAGGGGCAACCATCTTGTCCCTTGCATACATCTTGCCCTCGCCATATTTAACATCCTCGGGAATAGACTCAGTTTCAGGTTGAGCAAACATAGAAGCTGTCATTACAAGATCAGACATAAGTTTAGCGGAGATTATGATAGACTCAGATAGCTCAGATTGAACCGAGGCATGATCACTAGTGGACGAGGAAGTAGGATGGTTTGAAACTAAAAGTAAGATTCATGTTCATTGAAGGTAACATCTATAGAAACAAATAATTTTTCGAGAAGATGGATGATAACATCTGTAACCTTTATAAGTTGACGAATATCCCATAAATACACACTTTATAGATCTTGGATCTAGTTTCCCTCGGTTGTGATTGTGAACATGTACAAAGGATGGACACCTAAATACTTTAGGAACAAATTATTTATGGTATGTAGGTTAGGGTAAAAGGTTGACAACACGTCCATTGGACTCTTAAACCCTAAGACTCTAGATAGCAATCTGTTTATGAGATGTGTTGCTGTAAGAGCAGCTTCCCCCTAAAAGGTTTTAGGTACATGATTTTCAAATAACAATGCTTGGGTTTGTTCAAGGAGATCACGATTTTTCCTCTCTGCAACTCAATTTTGCTACTAAATATTTGCATAAGATGACCCATATATTATCCCTTCTTTTTGAAAATATGGACTTAGAATTTGATTGAAATAGTCCCTTGCATTATTAGACCTAACTCTCTTGATGGTTACTTTAAACTAATTTTTAATCATGGAACAAAAATTTAGGAAAACAATACCGACGTCAAATTTTTATTTAAGAAGAAAAATCCGGTAAACTCAAGTACAATCATCAATAAAAGAAATAAACTATTATGCCCCAGAGATATTAGCAATAGTAGATGGACCACAAACATCACTATGAATTAAATAAAAAGGAAATGAACTTCTTTTATTGCTCACTGGAAAGGGTACATGTTTATGTTTGGCAAGTTCACATTTTTCACAATGAAAGGGCTCAACATCTAGACTTTTAAACAAAGATGAAAATAGAAGTTTAATGACTTGAAATGATGGATGTTCGAGTTAGTGATGATGATGGACCCAAATTTTCTCTTTGTTGGATGACATAGACTCATAAACAAATGGCATTGACTGTTTGTCCTTGTTGATGGTTAGTTGACTTGTTTCAAGAAAGTATAGGCCATATCGTTCTCTAGCATGTGCAATTATCTACCCCAAACCCTTTTTCAGAACTATAAAATCATTATGATGAAAAACCACATTACATTGTAAGTCACGAGTAAGTTTTTAGATAGATATTAGATTGGTAGATAGCTTAGGAACACGAAGGACATTTTGCAAGGTTAACAATAGGTTAATTTAGACACTTCCAATTCCTACCACAGTGGTCAAAGAACCATCTGCAATGGCTATTTTTCTACCTTGGACATGGGGAATAGGTGTTAAAGACATTTGGTGGGTGGGTCATATGATCAATAACTCCTGAATCCACGATCCAAGAAGTAGAAAAGGTGGCATCAGAAACATTTAATCCAGTGGAAAGCAAAATTTCTGACATGCTACCTGGCATAAATCAGAATAAAAACAATTGGAAGTAACACCAGCAATAAAGGCCAGCTATATAGCACCTACGGAGAAGAAAAAAAGTGGAAAACACCAGCAATTAAGGCTAGTTGGTCGTAGGGATAAGGACGAAAGAAAACCACTAGCAATTAAAGCCTATTGAAGAAGACGAAGGAACAAAAAAAAAGGAGGAAGCAAAAAATCAGAAAGCACTCCAGGATGAACCGCTCTGATACCATAACGTAAAAACTAAAAGAGAATACTGTATATTATTTTTTAGGGTTTACAATGAGTCAACTATATACAACCTGTCTAAAAAACAAAATAGGTAACTACTTTAAAAGACTGATAACAAAATCTCTTAATTTAAGGGTCAAATTTCCCTAATTTAGTCTAATTCTATAATTACAATATTTACAGTATTACTTTCCTAAAATAAACCAATTAACCATATTTTCCCACAATTTATTTATTTCCATATAATTACTACAACTAATCTCTATCTACTAGAGACACTTGACTTCACAAAAATAAAACATACCAACAATAGTCGAAAATTGCTCAAGAGCTTTGCTAGTTATGATCTCAAAAGCTACATTTCTCTCTACACAATTTGCTTTCAAATCTCAGATAATAGTGCCATTTCTTTTTTCTTGCTAAGCTTCAATTTATAACAAAGTTGAACTCGTTCAAGCAAGAAATGTCCTTATATACTTTGGTAATAAAGTTTCATTTTCTATTTATTTTTAGAAAAACAATTTAATTCTAATGGCTGTAAAATTATTAGAAGAAATAATTTGATTTAACAAGATGTTTTATCAAACAAAGGTAATAATGTTGATTTTAATTGAAATCATAAGAATAATAAAACATTATTTCTTAACATGGAAAAATTCAAAATCCTTTGACAATAGCTAGAACAACTAGTTATCTTAAATAGATTTTGATTTCTAAAATCAAAATAAAGCACACCTTATTATATCATTTTTAAAAAATAGTTCTTTATATAATATTTTTGGACAAAATAAAATACAAAATCCGAGATAATTTTCAATTGAAATTTATTTAAGACATGTCCTCTTGAATCAACCTTTAATGCATTGTGAATATAAGCTAACCATAGCAAAATTTATCACTTGTAAGCAATTTACATTCTTTGAAAAGCATTTCATTAGCAAATGAATGAAGAAGCAGGTGGACATCATTATGTATCAGTTTCACCCAGGAACTAGACCTGAACCTGAACTGATAGAAACTAGCCAAAGACCAACTAGTTTTGGTGCAACCAGCCAAGTCTGACCTTAGATACTACTTCACTTTTTTTTTTTTTTTTTGTTAAAGAAGAAAAAAAAAAGATAAAATTAGAAAAAATGACAGATAAAAAAATGTATAAACTATTTTTATGTGAATATTGAAAATTTATTTCCTATTTTTTATTTTTATTATTAACAATACAAGTGATGAATATATATATATATATATATATATTTTCCTGGTGGAATCAAGAGTTCCATTAATCAACTTGCATAATGTTGCCAAAAGAAAAGTTCATAGCCCTATAGCTATTATTCAGGGTTAGAAAGTACATAAGAAACATAACCACATGAACATCAAAAAACAAAAAGCCAGTAGTTTGCACTAAATCCTTGGTTACTAGAGATAAAGAGTTAAAAAATAGAGGCTGGAATTTCATTCGTGCAAGTAAAATCTACGTTAACATCTTCTCAATCCTTTGCTAGTAGGTGCACAAAATTATTATCCTCCATAAGCATCTAATACAAGTAGACCTATGGGTTATCTAGATAAGTTGCCTATGCATGAATGATCAAATTTGGTAAGACATCAAGACTAATCTTGTTTGAAGTAATCCAATTGGTAGCTCCAATGGAATCTAATTTCTAGCAAGATAACTTGGATAGGAAAATTTTGGGTAAGGTTTAGGCCCCAAAAGATTCCCTCGATTTTAACTTTCAAGGAGGAGTACATAGCAATTTTGCATATAAATCCGCCCACTCATTTCCCATCTTCATTCCTAATATATCCCCCAACACTTGCCCATGATACACTCGAGTTGAATGTCGCATCAACATTGATCTTTAGGCTTCTAGTGGGAGGTTTTTGCCAATCTATCTCTAACTATTCAGAGTCCTATGTTTCATAGAATTTCTTTGGTTAGTCTAAAATTCATTTGCACATGTTCTAACCATTTAAGTCCAATTCACTTTGAGCTACCCATTATGAAAGATGCAATCATTTTAGCTTTTCCATACATGCCACATGGCGAAGAAAAATATGGAACTCCATGTTGTTCTACTATTCTTCCTAGTTTTTGTTTTACTCTTCATATTCAATTCAATTCAGCTATGTATTAGCAAATTGAATGATGATATAAAAGGGATAGTGTGGTTCAGTTCCTGCCATCTCGCCTTTTTTCACCTACAACTTTTGGAGATGTGGCCTTAACATGCTTTTTCCTAATTAGATCAAGTTTTAATAAATTATTTCCTATGATCTTTTCCTATGATTTAGTTTACACTAGGCAAGTGCACCTATCAATTATAGTATAGGAATGGATTATAGGGTCGTATTCCTTGGGGCCGTCGCAAGTACTACTACACACCCTCTGAATTATTATCTAGTAGAGTAAATTTAGATCAAGATTTAATATTAATTTACTTAAATAATTTCCAACTAAAACTATACTATAACATGAATAAATTTAAATTAATTAATAACAATTCAAACTCGCTTTACCAAATAGATAACATGTACTAAAAACTCCATAGTTGTTGAATCATTCTTAACTGCGGGATTCCTATTTATTAGTTCAATAACTCTCTCGAGTCTATTGAACCCTAATCCTAGTCTTGTCTATTGGAATCTCTTTCTAGTTAACAGCCGACTAAAATTGCTTTAAACATATGATCCCAATGGTAATTATTTAATTATATACAGAAAATTCCACAACCCTATCTCTAGGCGTCATGGGAAATCTTTCTCTATAATGTAGATCTATTCCATGGGTAGATTTCTCAATCGCATCCCATGAAAATCTGATCTAATCCTAAATCGTGCACTACTTAGAATTAGAATAAATTAATACACTAAAGAGATTAAGAATTCATACAATATTTAAATATATAATTCATTGAAATACATGTACCATATGGCTACACGAATCCTAATAATTACTCATACATTATATAATAAGAAAACAGAACAATAGATATAAAATAAAAATAATAATAATAATACTCCCTTATTCACAATACAAATGTCTAAACACTTCTACAACCAAATACAAGTATATATATATATATATATATATATATGTAAATATATATGTCTGTATATAGATCTCTAGGTAGATCTCCATCTCTATGTGGATCTCCATATAGATCTCTGTAAATCTATGAATAATGTCTATCTATCTCTATCTATATTATGTGTCTCCCAATAGATGTCTTCTCCTTCTCTTTCATAATCTCAGATTTTTGTGAAGCAGTACAACACATGGATGAATAGTTGTACCTTTTAGCCAACCAATACAATAATTGGATGAATAGTTGTACCTTTTGGCGAACCAATACAACACTTCGATGAATAGTTGTACCTTTTGGCGAACCAATACAACATTTGGATGAATAGTTGTACCTTTTGGCGAACCAATACAACATTTGGATGAATAGTTGTATCTTTTATCCAACCAATGTGTCACTTAAATGAAAGAAAATCAAAGACGTCGTTTGGTAGAAAACTCAATCATGGGCGACCAAAACGGCGTGATTTTTGCTTTTCTTCATTTTCCTTCGAATCACGGACGATCAAGAGGGCGTTATTCTCGCCGTTCTTCGTTTTTGTCCAAATCACCGGCCTAATCACGGGCGACCAAAGGGGAGGGATTCTTGCTGTGGGCGAATTTTCTCCTTCGTGTCTTCATATCACGGGCGACTAAAGAGGGGTGATTGCCTCTGATATGCATTTTTCTTCTTTATGGGCAACCAAGGGGCCGTGATCCTTGCTGTGGATGATGTTTTGAGTCCATTTTGCTCTAATTTGCTCCAAAGTGTGTTGTTATGATTAAAAGTTACCTAAATTGAAAATATTATTGATTTAAGTATCAATTCTTAAATAAAAATATAACTCAAGACCCGAATTTTACTTAAACAGTAATTAATATCATGGATAATTCATGTCTATCAGGTCTAAATCCTTTGGCCCTTCATTGCATAAAGGCATGAAGTGGTAATATTCATTCAATGATTGTTTAAATGTTGTTTGGTAGGAAGATAGTGTTTTCCAGGATCACTATAAGAAAATCTAGACTTTAGGATATGTTTTAGTCTTCCAAATCCACTCATAGCTCAATCATTGGTTTGATATCGGTTCTTCTTCCATCAAGCTTTCATATGTTGATTTGGTTGTGACTTCACCACTCACATCCTTGCTCCAAGCCCATATATCTTCTTCTCCATTTTGGGATAAAGCATGTGTCCTCGACTTCATCTTTATGTTTTCATCTAAAAGGTAACTGTTAGTTTCTCTCAATAATGATTTTAATGATAACAAAAAGACCCAAATGTTTTCTAACTATTTAACAAGTGTGCAGTGTTTAGATACATTATATATTAGAGCTTATCAGAACGAATTTCAGAGAAGGATTTGAAATCAGAAAGAATTTCAGAAAGAGTTTTTGTAATACGCAAAGAATTAAAATCAGAAGACAATTCTTACTCAGAACGTAATTCAGAAGGAAAATTATGTTATGACCTGTGAATGAATCAGAGTATTCAGAAGAATAATCAGAGGGCATTTATGGATAACTCTGAACAACAAGTATTTTTCGAATTTTTCATATATTTTGAAGACCTAGCACCAAAGTGGATGTATTTGGACAATGCATTCAATTATGTTCCACAAGTTGGTTCAACTATCTAAAGGGATTTAAGTTAGTTGAGTTAAGTACCATTTCGAAGAAATTTGAAGTCTCACGAGAACATATACTTGGAAAGTCTACTTCACGTGATCTTACAATGGGGATAAAATTATCCAAAACATCGTTAATTCTTTTGTTACGAATATTTCAAATATCAGAGGATTATCTTAACTATTTTCATGGGATATTTTTCAACGTAATTCAAATTGAAGTCAGGAGAAGATTAAGAACTTCCGAGATTTATGCCAGATTTTCAGTTTAACTAGATGATAAGATTCATCTATATCCAAAGGAGATCAAAGCGCAATAACCGTGGAAAAGAAGACCAGATTTTGTGCGAAAAAGATGCAAAGAATCAGGACTATTCAATCACTAGCCGTTTGATATTTTGAAGAACATTATAAGCTCGAGAGAATGAAGAGACGAGAGAGACGAGCAACTATTCTTTTTTGAACCAGCGAATATTAGAAAGGCTCTACAAAGCCGAATAACCGTGCTTACTTTGTACTAAATACATAAGAGGAAATTTTATTCTTATTCCTCAACTTGATTAGTGATTTCTTTTTAAGTGAGTTTGAGTGTTACAAGTAGGCTCAGTAGTTGATTATAGCTTGAGGAAAGCAAGGGAGGTCAGCTGAGTGCATTTGTAGCCAAAGTGTGTTTGGCAAAAGACAACTTGTTTCATTTATGGATAGTGGAACATACCGGTGAGGAGTACCGGGTCCCCGGCTTGGTGCTGGAAGAGTGGAGTACGCGCAAGGCGGAACCACTATTATAGCTTTGCATCTCTCTCTACCTTATTCTTTTAAATTTCGTATACATTTACTTGAGTAATTGTGCTGTAGCGTAAAATCAGAAACTGGTTCAGAAACTAATTGCAAGTATTTTTCGATAATTAGAGACTATTCAGAGACTAAAATCTGAGACTTTATTTTTGCTTAAACTTAACATTTAGTGATATGAATTAAACTTGTTTGCTTCCGCATTTTCACTAAAGTTTGTTTATCAAGTTTATTTGTTCTCAAGAAAGTTGAAAAAGCCATTTTTGATTTGTTTAACCAAGGTTGTGATTTTATCAAAGTTTTATTTTAAAAACCAATTCAACCCCCCCCACACCCCCCCCCCCCCCCCCCCCCCCCCCCCCCCCCCCCCCTCTCGGTTATTATTGGGACCAACAGTAACCTATATTTCTTCTTTTTAGCCATCTACATTAGACCAGGCCATAGCAATAGTAATATCGTGCATCTCTTTTGTTAGTGGTCCATAAATGAAATTAACAGGACATCCTTCTTTGGCCCAATTTGTCGACTAGAATTTACATGTTGAGCGACTACGTAATCTATAGTGGCTATATCTCCAGCCATGCTATAGTATGCACCACCTTTCTCATGGTCTTTGAGAAACTAATGTGCCCCTTACATTTAAGTCTATCTAGTTTTTGCTTCGCCATATTCACCCATAATGACTTCTTTGTTTCAAACATCCAGCTTAACTTGGCCATACATGCTACATTCCTTTACTTTAAATTCCATATGCCTTGACCATTTTGTGATTTCTACTTCATTATATTAGTTAAGTTAATCTCATTTAATTTCTTTTTGCTTCTCTTCCCTAGAAGGAATTTTAAATAATGCTCCCAGCTTTTGATAGGACATTTACTGGAATGTAAACTGCTTGTATGTACTATCCTATGATTCCTTCCAATGTTGTCTTAATTAAAGTGTATCTTCTAACCATGGACAGGCATTAGGCTTTCTAGCCTGCAAGTTTCCTCCTTAGTTTTTCTAAAATAAGGTCCCTACCTTCTTTGCTCGAATTTCAATGTTTGGTCATATAAAAACCCAAATATGTGCCCAAATTATCCATGAATTACATCCTTGTTATTTGCCGAATATTTTCCATGGCTCTAGTGGAGGTGTTCTCTAAGAAGAAAAATCTAGATTTATAGTAATTTATTTTTTACCATGACATGGTTCTGAAGAATGCCATTAGTTCCATCATAGTTCCAACATTATCTGATGTAGCCTCACCCATAAGGATCATATCATTTGCAAAGAAAATGTGAGAAAAGTCTGCATGTACCTAAATATGTATAGGTTTCCATCACCCCATCTTAATTGCAGCTTCGATCCATCTATTAAGTAATTCCATCATTAGGATGAAAAGATAAGGTAACATGGGACAACACTAGCATAATCCACGTGAACTCTCAATGAAAGGTGACATTTCTCCATTTATTAATAAAAAAAAAGTAACTGAAGCAAGGCAAGATCCAATGAGTTTGTTCTAGGAATATGGGGCATTAGTTACTTTGAATGCATTGTGAATAATGTCCCACTCAAAATGATCATATGCGTTTTCTAAGTCGAGCTTCATGATCATCCAATCCTTTTTGCCCTTTGTATTTGCATAAGAATTAAGAATTCATTGCATCAGTATGATGTTATGTGCTGCACTTCTTCTAGGGACAAAGTTGGCTTGTGATGGACTTATCAAATTATCTAAGTGTGGTCTAAGTCTTCTTACTAGTATTTTGGTAATGATTTTGTAAACCATGGAGCATAAACTAATCAGGTGGAATTATTTTAGTCTCTTTGTTCCAGGCTTCTTAGGAATTAGGACTATCATGGTCTTATTCACCTCATTATTCTCCCAACAACATTTAAAAAATCCCACATGAAGTCCATGAATTCTAGGGGATTTATTAATCAAATGGATTTCAGTACTTCCTATATTTCTCTATGGCTTTGTATATGGCTTAGTTCTCTTTGGAATTCAGAAGATTAATATTGATTAAAAAGATTCACAGTAGAATAAAAATACTTCAAGAAATCCCACCAGGATCCATGCATTTCAATAAAATCAAAGGAAGGTTAAAGATCCAACCTTTTCATTTCTTTTACATATTCAAAGATACGATCTTGCCGAATTCAAGTGATGCTCTTTCACTAACACCCTCCACCGGTATCTATCCGAATGAATCCCTTTCCGAATGTAAACCATAGTATGCTAGCACTATTAACTCAAACTACCCCTTTGTAGGGTTTTTCTCTCAAATTTTGTGTCCAACACAAGGAAGAGAGAAAAAGGGAAATTAGATGAAAACGTGATATGCACATTATATGTGTGTGTGTGTGCGCGCGCGCGCGCGCGCATGTATGATATGATGCAAATCATGCTTCTTTTATCCTATATTAGGAAACAACATATGATATCTTTTTTTTTTATCTAAATCAACTTCTTTTCTCTTCCATAATAGGAAACGTGATTATGCATTTATCACATCTTTTATTATATGTAATTGGTAATTGGCAATCAATATTGTTTTCTACCCTTTTTATTTTAAAATAAAATCTTCTATATTAAGTAAAATGTAACTATCATAATCTATACATGTATATAATGATTGGCCTGGGGCATAATCACTAATAGCTCGTCCTTTAACTCATTATCAATACTTGGTCTACCAATGTTTTGGAAAGGATTTCCTCTTAAGTATGAAACCTTTTCCAATGAGAACAATTTTGAGAAATGTGTAGTGATTAGTCTTTTGAGGTCCTCTTGGCCATTAAAGGTTTTTCCATACTCATCCTTCAGTAGAAGATTTCTTGATTTATTTCTCCTAGCCATAGTTGACGGAAAGAAAAATTTCGTGTTTTGATCACCATTTATAATCTACTTCATTATGGCTTTCTACGCCTAGAGAATTTCTTCGTTGCATAAGGTTTATCTCAACTTGTGTTCTATAAAATAGAGCATTTTTAAGTTTTCTTGAGATGGGTCCTATTACACTAGTATCTCCAGTTGCAATATTCTTTTATTGATACACTCCTTCCTCTAATCAATAGAGATAAACACCTCTTTATTCCATTGCTTAAGTGCTTAAATAAAGGACAGTAAGTGATAGATGAAATTAGAAGATTCTTTCCTCTAATGATGATTGAAAAACTTCTCAAAATAGGGTAGTTGAGCCATATAATCTAGACTCTGAAAGGTCTCAATTATTTTCTTTTCAAAGCATCCTTAGGAAACGTACTCAGCAAAATGGGTTTATGATATGAATGAATGGACTCCAAATGCCATAGCTTTGATTCTGGGAATAGATGTAGCCAATCTGCATTTACTTAGACTCTATAAAGTCTTGATTTGATCAAGACTAACAATTTTTTTATACCCATTTTGCCAAGTATATAGATATCTTATAAAACCAATATCTAGCATGTTACAATCATTCATGCAGTTCCGATAGAGAGTGGCTTTATATCGGTTGATCTTAACTTCTCCCCATTTTTCCTCATGAGATATTAACTCATTAAAATCTCCAATGATGGTTAAAGGTCCTTTGATATGTTCCACAACCTTTCTTAGATTATCCAATAGCATAAATGGTTCGAAAAGATGGTACTAGCATAAATAGATGTAATAAAGAAAGACAGTAAATTAGAAGTTACCTAGACATGGAGTTGAACTTCTTTTCTGGATGCAAAGAGAGTTGTAACTATTGCAACCTTTTAATTCCATAGGATGATGATACCTCAACTTAAACCAACAGGTTCTACACATTCAAGCTTATTAAAGACATGAATATTTTGGGTTATGTACATGCTTCAGGTCTTTAATAGCATGACAACGTTGCGGAGCATTGGCACCTTGCACCTTCCAAGTCAGAATCTTAAAATGAAAATTCACATGATCTTGTAGATTTATTCCCATCATCATTTCATCATTAAGGGAATAGATTACACATCACCAAGACTCATTGGCCTCCAAATGACACTCTAGTCTTTGAATCGCTAGTTCGACCCAGTGAGGGCATTATTTGGTTACTATCATCATTGGTGTTTTTTCCATTGGTTGAAATAACCATGGTATTGTCTCCCCTACCACCAATATGAGGACCCTTATAATGAGGTATCTTAACATCTGTCTGTTTGCCTCCATTAGTAGTGCATAGAGATTGGTGAATGGGTCGTAGCTCATGGGTTGGCTCGTTTAACCCATTTAAAAAGTGGGTTAGGGTTAAATTTTTTCAACCCGTTTAAAAGCAAGCCAAATGACCCCAGCCCATTTTATCCGTGGGTTAAAGCAACTTAGCACATCACGGGCTAAGTCAGCCTACTTTTTTTTATAGTAAAACAAGTTAAAAATTGTAAATATTAAAACATAAAAAAGAACAAAAGAATCTACTGGGCCTGGTAACCGATTAAAAGTTAAAACTTAAAACCCTAAAGCAAGTATGCAAAAGCAACCATATCCTAAGCTATAGAGAAAATAGTACGTAGCCGCACCTGTATCCTCTTCTTCATCTAAACTCTACTGTCACACTGCCTCTTGTTCGCAAGTCACAAACCCATCTTTGATACTTCAACAATCTAACTTGGCTTTGCATTACCCTCTAAAGGTAAATTACTTACCAAAATTAATAAATTACTTTTTGGGTAAATTAATTATATAAATTGATTACTTCTTTACTTACTATTCTTATGAATATTGATACTACACGTGTATAAAATTAGAAAATCGTAGATGTATTATGTGTTTCTGATTCTAGCTTTACTAATTACGAAGAGGTTTCAAAACCTATGTAAGACATATAGTAATTTTAAAAGGGGCACAAACTAGAATATCAAAAAAGAAAAGGAGAATGATGAAAGAGAAAATTGTCATGGAATATTATAATGGTGCTAGCGATTTATGTTAAGAGACCAAATAAGTTTTTATTGACATATGCAATTAGCCTTGTGTAGGTTAATTTTAAAAAAAAAAAGCATCTTACTAATATACAACAAGTTTAGATGAGAAATAATGGTAATAGTGTGTTATTTTTATAAAAATAATTCTCATTTCAAAATTTTATTAAACTTATATGTCCTAATCACTAATCAATCTAGTGGCATGTTGGTAACTTAGTATCATTGAAGTCCTTTTTCCTTTTTAGAAGGTGTCCAATTATAATTATGTCTAAAGGTTTATACCAGAATTGCTCTAGGACATTTGAAATGAGATAAGAATACTCTATAGATCTCAGGGTGTATGGTCTTAAAGTGAATTCCTAGTTCTTGTATAGCAATTTCTTCTTATTATATAAAATTATGCACGGATGGAGTAATTTATGCATTGTCATTTGCAGACTACTAGTAGAGTATATCAATTATCAAATGTGGAAATGAGAAACTTTTTAGCAGTTGTTTGATGAGAGAGTATTTAGTTTATCCATTTGGACAATTTAGTCGATTTCAAATCGAATGAAATGAAAGTTGTAACCAGTTGTTATGTACATTTGAGGGGACAGGGTAAAACGTATGGTTTCTAGTATTACCATAACTTTTGTATCAGTAAAGTGTATGATTTTGTTTTTATTTTATAATTTTATCTCTATAAAGACTAAATATAGTTGAACAATCTAGTTTCTCATCCATAATCTAAAACTAACCACTTTTATCTTCTTCCTTTTCATTAAATTCAAACAGTAGCTCTTGTTCTTAAAAACATCAATTTTTCTTTAATTAAATAATAATAATAATATCTTAACTCAAAGAATAATGAGATGTAGCAATTGCTTAAAGCAGATTTGATTGTATAAATTTTTTTAATTAAAAAGGAGATTAGACTTTGTGATTGGTATATAATTCTACCTCCTTTTATTCCTTTGGTCATTTCGTTCATAATAAAAGCATTTGAATAAAATGTACAAATGTATTACTTGAATGGTCAAATAGCATAGTAAGTGTCATAAAAGAATATATATCAAAAGATTTTATAAGTAATGATAAGTGAATTGATTTGTTATCTTATTTGTATTATTCAATACAAGTATTTACTATTTCTTCTTTGTTTTTAACATACTATTTTATATCTTTTGTTCTTACTTTCTTTTTTATGGTTTATTTGTAGTATGGATAATATTACAAGCAACGACACTACTATCCAGCATGTCAATACAAATGATGACTTCAAAGCTTGTGAGGTCGATGTTACCGTGCCATCTAAAACTAGTATGAGAACATTTGTTGATTTGGAAGATTCTAGACATAAGAGAGTTAGACAAAATACTTCTCCTGTTTGACAATCATTAACAAAGATAGGAATAGGAAAAAGATAGTAAAGAAAGAGCAAGTTGCAATAGATGTGAAAAAGAGTATGTTATTGGTGTATCTAAATATGGGACGTCAACTCTATGTCGGCATTTAGAAAAATGTCATTTAATTCCTAGGTATCATGATGTAGGTCATATGAACATTGATCAATCTAAAAATTAAAGTCTAGGGAAGTAAATTACAAACATGCTCGTAATGGCAGTCAATGGACATAATCTCCCATTTTCATTTATTGAATATAGGAGGATTACATAATTTATATAGTTTTTCTACCTTAAGTATGTTCTTATATCTACAAAAACGATTGCATATGATGTTATGAAACTTTACTTAGCTGAAAAGGATAAATTAAAGGATGTTTTAAAGAGAATTCGTAGTAGAGTTTATTTGACTTTAGACCTATGGAATGCTTCTACTAGGGAGGGTTGTATGTGCTATGTGCTTGACTGCTCATTCTGGGGATAGTAATTGGAAGCTTAATAGTAAAATTCTTTCTTTTTGTTTTATGCCCCTCCTCATTCAAGCTTTAAATTATCCAAGAAAATGTTTGACTTTTTGAAATATAGTGGTATAGATAAAAAGGTATTCTCTCTTACCTTAGATAATGCTTTTGCTAATGATTATATGTAAAAGTTTTTGAAAGATCAACTTAAATTACATGGGAGTTTATTATGTAATGGTGAATTTTTCTCATATTAAATGTTGTACTCATAAACTTAATTTGATTGTCAAAGAGGGTTTAATAATAGCTAACACAGCATTACATAAGATAAGAGAGAATAAAAACTACATCAAGGGGTTAGATAATAGAATAAAACATTTTTGGGAGTGTGTTAAACTAGTTAGAAATACTGATCCTTATATTAGGCTACACTTAAATGTAGCTACCAGACGAAACTTTACTTATCATATGCTTGACAGTGCACTAAAGTATCGGCATGTGTTTTCTTGCTTCTAACTAAATGACTCAACCTACAACGTTTGTCCATCAGAGAGGAGTCGAAAAGAGCATAGAAGTTGTGCAGGTTTTTGAGTCCTTTTTACACCATCACCAATTTGATGTGTAGTTAAACTTATCCAACTTTAAACTTGTACTTCTTACCAGCGTAGAGAATTAAGTGTTTATTGAATAAGAATACCATGAGTGAGGATTTGATTTTAAGGGACATGTCTATTAAAATGAAACAAAAATTGATAAGTATTAGAGAAAATATATCATTACTCTTCCACTTGGAGCTGTCGTTGATCCTTGAATGAAGTTCACCTTCCTGAAGTTTTGCTTTAATAAGATTGATCTACTTAGTTGTGAGGAGAAGTTAACCAAAATATAGAGCAAATTATGCAAACTATTTGGAGAGTATGATAAGAGCAAGATAGGCAAAGCGAGTTCAAGTAGCTACCAAGTTAGATCTTCTCAAGTTGAACAAAGACTTAGAGGTAGAGGTAAAGTAGTCATGGCCTTAAAAGGATCTTGGACATAAACACTGCTACTCTTGATGTAAGTTCAATAATCACTCTAATCCTTTTTTTTTCTTTTCTCCTTTGTTGCATTGTTTCTTAATAAATGATTAAAATTCATAACTATCTTTTCTTTCTTTTTCCCCTTAATGATGTAGGAGTACTATCTAGGTTGAAGTAGAGACTACTAGTAAATTCTTCTTTAGATCTTTATCTAGATGAATCGGTAATAGATATGAATTTCTATTCAAAGTTGAATGTGATAAAATATGGAAAAATAAACATTAAAGGTATCCAGATTTATGCATCATGCCTTCTGATATACTCAATATTCCAATTACTATATAGTAGCATCTGTGTTAGCATTTAGTATTAGTGCCCATATTCTTCCTTAATATCGAAGTTTTCTTCATCTTGACAATGTGGAAGCTTTAGTATGTACACATAACTAGTTACAAGGCTTTGCTTAGGAAGTTATTTCTTCATTTTATAATATTTCACTTAATTGATAATGTTTACCTTTCAATAATTTTATCTAATTATTATATACATTATTCGGTGGTTTGTAGATGAAAGTGCTAGACAACTTGACATAACATTATCAAGGGCAAATTCGAATGCAATTATTGATGGTTGATGGATAGACATGTTTATTCGCTTTTTTTTTTTTTTTAAGATATTAAGTTGGTTACATAGTTGTATCGGTGTTATAAGATTTGACTCATTATTATATGAAATATGTAGCTTTTGAATGATGTTTAGAGGTGAAGTTATTCTAGGTTGTTTTTTTTTTTTTTTAAATTTAAGAATAGATAAGTGGTTAGAAAATATCCTCAATAGGGAACAACATAGTAAAAGCATATTTCAATATCTCTTTCTCAAACTTGGAGTCATTCTATGGCATATTTAGACACACCACAATGTATGTTTCTGAAAGGAAGATGCTAGATCCAAGGTCATTGAGAAATTATAGTGGATTAATTTATCACCAACACAACATAGTAATTATCCACAGAAATAATGCACAAAAAAAATAGAAAATTAACCCTTATAACCTATAAAAAGTATAAATATGTTAAATGGGCTGAATTGATCCATTTAAACCAAAAAAAAATATAAATTGGTTAAATGAATTGAGTTAGCGGATTTGCTTTTTTAATCCCCCAGCTTGCATAGGCTAGGTGTGGATCAGTAAATTTTGACTCCTTTAATAAACAGGCCAAATTTACTAGCCCATTTAACCTACAGGATAAAGTGGGTTGGGCCGAGTTGGTCCATTTAACCCATTTTCACAGGTCTGGTTACGCATATGATAATACGTTGCATGTGTCTCTCCATCTCTAGAGAGCAGTGGGTGGATGAAGTATCATTGGAGTAGTAACTTGGATGATCCTTAATAGCCCCTCCCAAGTGTTTGGAGCCTTACTCCATGAAAGGGGGAGACCGCCTTTCCTTCCCAAAAGTTGTCTTGATATTGTAAGGTCAGAAGCTGATGGAGTCAGAGAGTGGAGTTCATCTAGGGTATTGCTTGCATGACCTCTACTATGATACTATAAGAGTGTCTTTCATAATTCACTTACCAAAGTGCCATATTAGGTGCTCCTTCCGATGATATCGACAATGGGTATAAGATTCTTACTGTAGGATTATTTAGGCATTGTGTACCATTCTTTCTAGCTTGTGACTTTATTACAATAAAGAGTTTCTAGTTTTTTTAGGTCTTTTTATGGAGAAAATCTTTTGTGAAATGAAGTGCAGTAGGGTATTAAGGTTTTGTTCTCATTATTCTCTTTCTCTATATCCATTGAGGTGGCTTTTTAGTTGTTCAGATCTTTATTATGTTGCATGGAGGTATCTTCCATAATCTCTTCAACAGCATGCACTTGTTCAACCAAAGAGCTATGATATGAGTGTGAGTTACTTTGTAGGGAAAAACTCTCATCATTACTTATGTATAAATTAATATTGGTGTGCTCCAAAAATTTCTTCTTTATATTGGTCTTTATCGTTTATGTGTGTTGCCATACGTAGAGGTGTTTTGCCCTCTTTTCTTTCTGTCCACTATTATCCATTCCACATACAGGTCATTATCTTCCGACAAGATCTTCTTTTCATCTTTATTTGGCTTATGTCCCTCTTTAGTGATGTTTTCACCATCACTCTAATCATCAGAAGTGCCTTCCTCATCATTATTAAGATTGACCAATATCTCCTTCGGACAGCCTTTAGTCACAATGTAGCCCACATATCCACAATGTGAATATGATGGGGGGATTCCTTCATACTGTACTTTATAATTGTGTCATTCAATAATGATTTGTGTAACAAAGGGGTAAAGAAATTAACTTGTATGGACAATCGTGCACAATTTTCCCCTCTCACAATGTTTAGCAAATGTATCGAAGTGTAAGATTATGCCTAGTGAAATGCCCTTAATTTTTCCTATCTAGGTAAGAAATGCTATAATTGAATAATATAATTGGTGGTTAAATTTAAATTTACTTTAGAAATTATATGATCATCCTTTCCAATCTTCAATTATTATGTAATTCTTTTTAATCATTAATTTGAACTCCATTTTATTCTAATTTCAATTCTTTAACTTTTCTTGCTAAAATTTTAGTTCTTCAAGCTTTAAAGTAGAAATCCCATTTATTCAAGAAGCCCAACCCATTTACCCCAAAAGCCCAAAGCCCATGAACTTTACAAATATCTTTAGTAAACCCTAATTCCTTATCTTCTTCTTTTTTAGTCGCACCCTTCCTTACTCTAATTCTATCTTCAACACTCCTAAAATAACACAACAAAATCCTTTCCAGTAACAACATACATAAGATCTTAGGTGATTCTGAAGATAGAAATCAAGATTTAAGTTAGGAAATATACATGAAGAAGCTATATCAACTAGGAAGTAGTAGTAGTAGTGATGACCAAGTGACTTGTGTTTGCTGATCAAGTGACTTATGTTGTTGTTTTCTTGAATTGATTGTTGTATAGGTATGATTTTGATGAATTGATGTTAAGTAGATGTACGGTTTTTGATAAAATTGATAAACTAGTGGTATATGAACATATATGTTAAACCCTAAGTATGTATATGCATGTACAGGCTGGATGCATGATGACATGATTTGAAGATGTATGATGTAAAAATATGAGTATAGAAGTGTTATAAGTTATGAAAATGAATTTGTATACTAATTTTATGATGTTTTGTTGAAAAAGTATGATAAACAAGTGGTTAAAATTAGGGTAAAAGGACAAAGAAAAACATATAAACTAACGCCTTGTTCATCACAAGTATAATGATGTCTATGCTATAAGCAGAAATAAAAATAAAGAGCACTCAAGAGCATGATCTCCTTTGTATCTTTTATAAAATTTGAGATGCTTTGATCATAAGCATAACAAGGCCAATGATGTTAATTACACCTCCATGACAGATGTGACGAAGCTAGTGATCTATATCATAGCCATCATGAGCGTAATCTATCCTCTAGTACTATCTGAAAAAAAAAAAGAGAAAGAAGAAAATAAATAAATAAATAAATGATATGTATGTTGGTACTTATATAATAGAAGTGAGTTAAGTATATAATTATATTAAGTGTATTTTGAATTATAAAGTGAATTTAGTTAATAAACCTAAGATCAACATGATTTAGTAAACTTTAGTAAGCTAAAATTAACTAGAATGATTAAGTGTATCCAACTTTACTAAGTTAAGTTAATATGGGCTTAGTAACTTGTAATTGACTTAAATTAATATGCTAGGCTAAACTATAAATAATAAGGGAAGTATGTTGTTTCAAATATGTATTTGCTAGATAAAGATAAGTATTTTCTATAAGTTGATAACTTATTTTTTCCCATGAATAATAAGAAGCGATGATTTTATAGTGAATGATTTATAAGCAAAGAAAAAGAAATGAATTGATAGACAATGGAGAATCATTCGTATCTTGGCATAACGATTTTCATAGCCATAGCAGGGTGCCTATTGTATCTAATCAAATGAGTGTTCACTATGAATTTGATATGAGTGAATAATATACTTAAATACTTATATAAATTAATTTCTTGAATAGATGCTTGAGTCTTCCTTCTGCTTTATCTCCTAGATTTTCTTTTGATCTCTCCCAGATTTCATATAATGTATGCAGTAACTTGTGTATTATATGTTAGGATAGGCCTTCTAAATGAATTAAAACTTAAAGATGGCTAATAATTCGTTGTTGTCTGTGTGTGGTCGTTGAATCTGATCTTAGAAGCGACAACCTTTTTAGGTGATACCAGCATAGTAGTTAAGTTCTTGGGCCATCCTTATCCATGCATCAGACATTGAGATGGCTCAATGAGTAACTGATAGGGCAAATGATATCAACATAACGTTTACCTAGATCGCTAAGAAGTAATATGGTAGGGCTTACCTATGGGGCCAATTGAGTCTTATTATATTATGGACTAAGATAGATAGAGATATGTTACAATTTTGAACTTTAGGAGATGTTATTATTTTTAGATGTTCCTATAAGAGATATAGGTATTCGGGTTGCCTATATCAACCCTTTGAACAATTGTTGCCACTCAGGACTCCTAGATTCCTAGTGGCATGTTATTGGAATGGGAGTGCTCCAATGTCGATTTGTTACACTTTAATTAAAGATATAAACTATTGGATGTTACATTACATTATAATAAGTGTGTATGTCATCTCATGTGTGCTTGTGTTACTGTTTTACTAGGCTTCGGCTCATTATTTTTTTTTTCGAGGTGATGATTTGGATGCTGATGATTGTTTCTGGTTTTGGATTATTTGAGAGGAACTTATTGATGAGTGAAGTGGGTTAAGATCATTAGATGTATTTTATTTTACTTTGTTTAAGAATTAGATTTATTTTTTCAAACTTGTATTTTCTTTAAGGGCATCATTGAGGAGCCCATGTTTTATAATTAAAATTTAAATCATTGTTTTACCATCATGAATAGATATTATAACGAGATACCTAATTATATGGTTGTTTTTGTGAAAGTTTATTTACTCATGAGAGTAGAAAGTGAAATATTTTTGTAAAATATATTTTTGTAAAATATGTCTTACAAGTCATTAAGGTTAGCCTCAGTGTATAATACACAAGTGATGTGGCGATTGGGCATGCTTTAACCCTAATTCGGTACCTAACACCTAGGACATTGCCTCTTTTCATTAATGCTTCCTTACAATAATATTCAACAAGTAACTCTTGAATGTATGCCCAAACTACTATTGATTCGATGCCATTTAGGGATGGTATGAAATTAGGAATCCATTGTTGGACTGCTAGGAAATATCCGTTGATGAACCACGGTCCCTCGTTGATGATATATTGCACATCCTCCTTCGATGCGAGAGATGTGAAATAATATCCTCTACCAACTCCAATCATAGTGAAATAGGAGCATTTTCTCCATAAACGCTTTAAATAAGTGAAAAGAAATTGGTAGCTTTTATTTAGGCCTATTAACTTTATAATTGGGGTCTTCTTCCACTTCCCCCCCTAATATTGTTCTTTCCATTCTTGTCAAAATTTATATGCTTCATGCCTAACAGTAATTTACATTCGTAGAATCCTTGGAAAAAGATGATTCATATGCTCTTGGAATTTGGGATATAGTTTTATCTTTAAAGTCGTCCATGATTTAGCCTACGGTGTTTTCATGGTTGAAAAGCTCATATTGTTGGAGAAGAAATCTTCTAGATCTTAACTCAAAATTCGCTTCTTTCTTTGTTTGAAGAGATCGCTCATCTTGTCTTTGGTCAATAGTCGGTAGAGGGGGTTGCTAGGGTTTTTGTATGATTTTTTTAATAATAAATATACTTTTTTTTTTGCCATTAGTAATAAATACATCTTTTTGGCTACCGGTAATAAATATACTTGAAGACATATTTTTTATACATATATATCGACTTTCAACCAAAATGAACTCTTATTTTTTAATAACTTAAGTATTTTGTAGACCAATACTTTTAGGTCCAATTTTATTCCATATTAAAATTTCGTTTAAATTTTTAAATTAGTTCTTATTTTACTTGAATGACATAAAGTAAAATGATTTTTTTTAATTTAAAAAAAAAACATGGGTCAACTGTGGAGCCAAGTCCGTTCCCAATTTACCCCAGTTCCCTAAAATCAGGAACCGTTCAGCTCCCACACTTCTGGTTTCTAAATAGAACTACGAATCAGTTGTGATGATGTCTAAACGTAGGATTTATCTTTGTACTATGAGGAACTTTTAATTTAATATGTTGCTCTAATATATTATCTAAACATATTTGTAAAAACTATCACTTAATCTGGTTGTATTAAATTCTTCTAATATGTTTCTCTAATTCGATCCTTATACCACATATTAAATATACAACAAGCTTCACTAAAAGTGGACAACATGCTGCTGGCCAAAATTAAAAAAAATAATAATAATAATATGCTTCAGTAAAACCGCAATATGACACGTATTCATAAAATAGAAAACGGCAAAAATGTTAAAAATTGTAGAGCATTATGATAGTCATTTTAATGGGGTGAATTTAATAGATTTGAAAGTGGGAGTTTCAATGGGCAATGGCCTAGTGGCATTATTCCTAAGTCTCAAGTAAGAAGTGCCTGATTCAAATCCTCTCTCTTGTTATAGTGTAAAAAAAAAGAAAGAAAGAAAGAGTTCATATGTCATTAGTAAATAAATATTAATGCATATAATATTGTTTATATAAATATATAATACCAATTGATGCAATAAAAGTGAGTTTATATGTACATAATGTGTTTTAGGAAATATAATATACACTATATAATATGTTTCATACTCACCAAAGTATACATTTATGCATAAATATGTATATAAAATGTACAATATATTACATTTATTTATAACATATACTATCAAACTACAGAATATAAAATAACATGTTTAGATATGCAATGCATTGTAATGAAATATATCATGCGTATACAATATCTTATGCAATGTGATATAAGCATCGTATGTAGCGCATAATAATGTGTATAATATTATTACACGCACCGTAATTAATGTAACATATGCCAGCACAATGCATTACAAAGTTAATTGATGATTATGCATTTGCAAATCCTTATCAAATTTTAGGTTCCATTTGGATTGTCTTCTTTTTTTATATTATTTATTTTAATCTGTTATATATCTGAAAAATAGTTATTCAAAATATGATAATTGGAATACTATACTAATATTTGGTCTGTTTTTATTTCATAAATCATAATTACTATGAAAATGACGATTAAAGTATAATAATGGAAGTGAAAATCCATGTATTTTTAAGACAAAGGTTTCCACAATATATTTTATTATTAGGTAAGATAATTTAAATATGCATATTTATAAAAATATATAAAGTAATAATGAGCATATTAGTCTAATTATATGAGAATTATTTAGGTATTTAATTTATTAATAGGGGTTACCTATGTTTATATATTTTGTGGCATCTTATTCTTGACAAATATTCCATTTGAAGGAATGTCAAACAAATACCACAAAAATAGAAATAGATGAAACAAATGAACACTCCTATTCTTTCTAAAAGCATATGTATTTAACATTTGTTACTTTCAAATTAGCAGTTTTTGTAAAATTATTATAAGTATTGCATAAGGGGCTAGGGAGAAAAAGAGAGTGATTAAATTGATTTTGTGCTTTTCCTCAAATATTTCTTAGCTAGGTTTCTGTTATATATTTTAATTGTTTTTTTGGGATGTAATTTTCTTTTTTATTATTATAATGGAAATAAAGAATTCGAACCTGGTCAGTAGTCATCCCATTTAGAATATCAATATTGATGTCACTAAATTTAAAAGTAATTGACTATCTAGTATATATTAAAGCTACAAAATTACAATTTAAGTAATTAAAAAATATACCAAAACCATCATCTTGCGCTTTAACAATATACAAAGCGTATAAAAGCAAAAAGAAAATGAAAATAATAAATACAGAAGAACACAAAATATTTTTTACCGATCATAAATTAACTCTTCCATTCCAAACATCTTCACATTTTTATATCATACTGAAAAAGTAAGATGCAAGGGGAAGCTTTGCTATGATATCTCCCGAAATCTTCCTAATCCAGTGAAACCGATCATCGATCTTATCACTTATTACAGGATTTTAATATATTTAATTTAGTGAAAGTGCTAGGGACCTCCACTCGAAGAATCTAGCAACTTTGTGGTCCATTTCATAAAGTAATATGCTATTTCCTTTTCCTAATCTTATGGATCCGATCTTCCATATGCCCTCCCTACAACGGGGGACTTATGATTAGAACCATTTCTCTGTTATTGTCCTATGTTCACTGGATCCACGTCATTATATATTGTTTATGGGTCTCAAGGACCTTTTGTTTGCCCATAGGACAAATTAAAATACAGATTAAAACCACTAAAAGTTTAATGTAGGAAAAAGAAAAGTGATCAATCTGATATCAAATTGAGTTAGTCCTGTATTTAGCCATTCGAACTTAATCATTTTTTTTTTTTGTTAAAAAATTTACTCAATTTTATAATCGATTTTATGAACTTCAAGAACTATTCATTTAAGTCTTTTTACTATATTCAAACAAGAAACTTTTTATTCTACATTTACTACATTGGCTAACTTCGTCCATAACATTTGTTGACATGGTTATATAGACCAATCATGTTATAACACATGTATGATAAGTCTAGTTAGGCATCTACACGGATTAAACAAAAGACCAGAAGTTCCTTTGTGTGTGTGTTTTTTTTTTAATCTAAATATTGATATACCCATAAACTTTGATAAAGTGATGAATTAAGGACATTTGATATCTTAGTTTAAATAAAACCCATCAAGATCAAAGTTTAGAGGATGTTAATTTGGCATCATACTCTGTTTGTTTCATCATATTCTGATCATTTTGATATCATATTATTATTATTTTAAATAGATGTTTGTTAAGAAATAGATACCAATAAAAAATTAATAGTTTTACTTATAAACTGATCAAACTGATAATATAGACAAAAATCTTATAATTCAAACAGACTAAGCATGCTTTCATAACTTTGAGAGTATTTTTGTAACACGTTTATGTTTATTAGTAGAGTCAATATAAACTTTTAGGGTTATTTATCAATGTATAAAAGTTTTAAAGGGTGATTTATAACATTTAAAAGTTGAGGGATGTCTCCCACTAAGTTATAATTTAAGGACATTTCCCTCTTTTTCATTTAAGTTCCTTTGTACCTTCTCATTTTCCTAAGCCCTAAACTAAAGAAAAATAAAGCCACTTCTTTCACGCTCTTTAATGTGAAAAAAAAAAAAAAATTCATCAAAATCTTTTTAAGCTTTTCCACTTTGGTTATATCTATCACTCTTTCATGTTTTAAATTGATTACAGGTTTTGTCTATTTATAAGTTAAAACAAAAGCTTATTACTTAAAAAATTCAAAGGGTTAATATGTAGAAATAGGGTACTCATCTATCAAATCTAATCTAAATAACATAAGATAAAATAAAATTTGAGAAAAAAATTATTATATCCTCTTTCCTGTTCCATAACTCTCCTCATTTAAAAAAGTTTGTTCTCAACAAGCTTTAAAAAGAAATGATATATATATGTATGTATTAGGTAAAAAACATTCCATATTAGACCGATGCTGGTTTTAAGTGAAGAATATATAAGAAGAAAATATCCATTAATATCTAATAATTTAAGGTCTTCAATTGGATATTATGTTAAGTGCACGAGTAATGTGTTGATGTTTTGGATTGAATATGGGATTACACTCATAAATATACTCCTTCACGAGGTTAATACGTAAAGTTTCGCCCACAGTGAAGGCTGCTTCATCTAACATCCCGTAAAATGTCGAATACTCCTTATAATATTAACTTGAATTTCACTCTAATGTCCTTCTGGAACTAAACTTTTATTCCAGTTACTGACCCCATTGATAGTATTTCTACCGTGTACATGTAAAGCGTAAATAGAAAGGGATTAAGTATGCATATGATGCACAAGATAAAATATGACCACTTTAATTTAAATATATAATTGACTCTAGACTTAAAAAGATCTGTCACCAAACTTTCCTCGTAGTTGTTGAGGATACTTTAGTTAATAGTCATAATTGGAAATTTTCTTGTAATTCCAAATGATGATCGCAAAATGAAATTAATCTAGAAATAGGGTTTTCTAATTGGAAAAAAAAAATTGATATTTTCCACTTAGAATTCAAAATAGAGATGAAACTTCTCTTCTTTTCCTCAATATTAATCAATACGTCGGCTGAATTGACTAGATAACTTAGTTTATCGTCTTGTTTATTGTTCCAGTGCTGGCTTAGTCATTAACCAGCACTTGATCAGAACCTAGGAATATATATAGATCACTAACATAAGGAAAATACGACAAAAGCTTCGGCCGCGTAGAAAACCACTATGCCCAAACAAAAATCTTCATTTTCATATTTATTAGAAAATGTAATTTAGGTTTTTACGAAATTTTCAAATTTAATAATTAATATTGTAAGTTCATAATTTTATATTTTATAGAGATCGTAATTTCCATACACCATAAAAATTCAGTATTTGTTTATGTTTTAAAAATCATATTTTTAATATTTGTTAAAAAGAATATCTTTCTACATTATCATAAATCATGATCTTAAAATAAAGATTTTTTTTAAATGTTAAAATTCATTTTTCACATTCCTCATTATATAAACCAAAATAAAAGAAATGCAGAATAATTTGAAATGATAAAAAAAAAATGAAGTCATCATAAAAGAACTATTATTTAAAAAAAATCATATTTTACAAAATTGATACTAAATTGTAGGTCCCAGTTAACAAACCCAAGTGGGGGTTGCTGTTGGTTGGTTGGTTGAATTGTTTGTTATTGAAAACGTTTATGAATTTTCATTTTTCTAATGTGTGCAAAAGATTGAATGAATGCAATGCAATACAATAATAAATAAATAAATATGCAGAAAGTAAATAAGGCCCAAGATTTATAGAGGTTCTTCTTTACAAGTCAGTCTTCTCTTCCAGCTCCAATGCTAGGGATTTGATCTTCTACACTAGTCGTTCTACTAGTCCAATCAAATAAAATATTATAAACACCGATGCTATCTTGCTCTATCTCACAAGCCTCACAATTAGGTTAATAACATGACTACAAGATACTAACGTGTAATCCTCTTACTCAACCACCCAACCTAACTCTCAAAATAAAGAGTAAGGATAGTTCAATAAGATATAATAGAATCTTGAGAAATTAAGTGAAAAAATGTAAGTAAGACAGCTTATGAAATAAGTTCTAAAATAAAGCTCTAGATGAATATCAATAGTAAGATAAATGATGTTAGTGCTTGTATTCTTCTTTGAATTTTGAACTTTGTCTTTATTTAAATTGCTTCTACAACATCTCTCTTGATGAAATCTCATAAAGCTCTTCATAAATATCTTTAGAAAGGATAATCACTATATCTTCTTGAATTTTGAATATTTGTAGCTTGATAATATCCCAAAATATCTAGTTATACTTGTCTTGATGTTATCTCTATACTTTGAAACAAATAACTCAATCTGTCCTTTGATTATGTTGTCATTGCTTCATTTGAAATTTGAAAACAACTTTTAAAATATCTAAAGAATTCTCATTATCTTTTGTTAAGAGAAGAAGTCCGCAAAATATGGAGGCAATTTGTTAATTACCTTCTTACCCACATCTTATCAATAAGTTTAGATAATCTTTATCTTTAGTTGTTGTCTTTGATAAATTTCTTCCTTCATGCTTGTAAATATTCTTTTGATAATGTAAATAACGATATGAAAATAATGAATTTACTTGGCTTCATCAAATTCAAATTTTGACCCAAAATATTATCCCCATTGACTTAATTCTCCTTGAGTGGAACGCATTAGATATATTACCTAAACATTTTTTATAAAATAAGGCTTCATTAAGTATTTTGATCATTGTTTAAGATAAAGTCAACTTGATGCATATATCGTCTTTTATATTAAGTTCCAAGTTTCTTGCGTAGGTTCTGACATATGCTCTTGTAGCAAAATGATTTTCAATATTCTCAAGATTTAATCTTGTCATTTTTCTAGACTTAATATTTCCCTAAAACTTGTTCAGATGGATGATATGATTTGAATCTCCAAGATTTATAAAATTTTACCTTTTGAAAAATGTTCTAATGTACCTTAACCTTCTGATAAAGGTTCTGGCAAAGCTTCCACATTGGGTTCTTGTGAACTCTCTACTTTAGGTTAAAGAGGTACTTCAGTTGTAGCTTGTAATTTTGTTGAGAGTTTAAATTGTCATCCTTAATTTTATCTTTTAGTATGTCATCATCAGAATCATAATCATCATGGTTTATATTTTCAACAAATTTAATATTTATTGATTCTTCCACTACTCCAAATAATTTATTAAAAACACAAAAAACCTTACTATTCAAGGAGTGACCAAGAAATATTCCTTTATTAGCTCGTTCATCAAATTACCAAGATTAACTTCTGTTTTCTTGATATAGCACTTACTGCCAAACACATGAAAACATGAGACATTTAGCTTCCTTCCTTTGTAGGCCTCATATGGTGTTTTCTATGTCAAAGGTCTCTTATAAATATGGTTGATAATATAACATGAAGTAAATATAGCTTAAAACCAAAAATGTTGTGCAATTCCACTTTCATTTAACAAGCTTTGGGTCTTTATTCTTTCTTTTAGCAACACCATTTTGTTTTAGAGTGTAAGATGTAGAGAAATTATAATTAATTCCTATTTGTTCACAAAAATTAACAAAATTTATATTTTCAAATTCTTTACCATGATTTGTTCTTAAACTTACTATCAATTATACTTTTTCATTGTCTACTTGCTTAGAAAACTTTTCAAAATTATTAAAAGCATCACATTTATGTTTCAAGCACGATACCAATGTAAATCTAGAAAAATCATTAATAAGCATGATTTATCCTTATTCTTAATGGCTAACTAAGTCCAATTTATAGTTTATTGACACAATTTATTGTAGAATCGGTACTTGATTGGGATATCTATTCATTTCAAATCAAATTGGAGCATATTGGAGATATTATAAGGAATTAGAAGAAAATTTTGTTGAGAAGAGATTAAGGAAACAAAGGCAAGCATGGGGATTGAAGTTTGAGGCTGTGATTTCTGTTGGATAGGAGAAAAGTCAAGACTAGTGTCTACCAAGGGCTGAGTCATGGGAATGATTTTTGAAAAGCTACAACATAAACAATTTGTAAAACTAAGAATCACGAGCATGATTTCTAAAAAATTTGAGATTAGTGATGTCTAAGGGTAAAATCATGAGGGTGATTCTTGAATTCAACAATATTAGTAGCCACAAAGTCAACGTCATGGCTGTGATTTGCCTTTTTCAAAAAATTAAACTCTACTAAGGTCTCTTTCGTGGGCATGAACATTAGTGTAGTTTGAAAACACACTCTCTCAACTTTTCCCTAAATAGTATAATTAATAGGTTTTACATATGAATAGATATATATTCATTTGTAATCTTTAGGGAAGTGTCTTGGAATGTAAAAGACAACGTACCCATTCAACAAAAAAGATCTAGAGATTTTCCATCAATTCATTCTTTCATTGTAACCATTAATATAGGAACAATCTAGACATCTTCTCCTCCTTGCAAGGGGAGTGAATGAGTATGTTTTTGTGTGTGTGTGTGTATGTGAGTTTATTGAGATGTTTAAGTGTTGTATTTATGTTGATTCGTCTGTGGAACTCGAGAGAGACTAGCAAGGGATCTTCATTGTGTTATTGTAGAAATTCTCATACAATTTCAGCAATGGAAGAAACGAGTGTTGTCTTTCTATCTCTCATCTCACTCTTATTATGTTTTGCCTAATGTTTGTTTATTCTATTGTATTATGCAAATTTCATGATTTCCTATGTTGAAGTGCATTAAATTCATAATTGCTATTAGACTTCTTAATTCCAGTGGTAGCATATGTTTAACATTAGTTTATGTTGTGCATAACATGGAATTTTGCTAGATTTTACTTGGATAGATTGAGAAATTATTCAAGTGAATAGATCTAAAGTGTTGAAAGAGATTGCTCATAGTCTTAGAGATAGGATGGTGAAATCTTCTACAATTTTCTACGGAATTCTTGAACTTAATGTAGTCCTTGATTTGCTATTAGCCTAGGAAGCGATTCTGGTGGATGAAATTAGGATTGGGCTTTGTTCATCTTGAGAAAGACTTTAAAGGAGTATGTTGAATTCTATAGTTAAGACTAAAAATAATACATCAATAGTGTGAAATTACATATTAATCATTGTTTAAAAGCCTATGTGGTAAATTTGAATTGCATCTCTTTGTTATGTATTAATATATGTATTTCCATCCTAAGGTAAATAATAGTATAATTAGTAATTCAATACTATTATTTAGTACTAGTGCTTAAGTCGTTTCCTATAGGAGGCGACCCTATATTTAGTCTTAAATTATACAACGACAGGTGCACTTGCCTGGCTTTGACCATGTTTAGGAAAACATTCGATTATAAATTTAAAACTTGGTCAATTAGAGGTCCATTAAGTTTTTTTGCACCATTGTTGGAGAACGACATCATTAGGGAAATCGGAAGCTTGTTAATCTAGTCACAACTTTTGTTGTTGTTCCATTGTTATTGTTGTGTTATTCCACTCTTTGTTACATATTAATGTTTTATATGTTTTGTTAAGGGAAGTGTTCTTGTTTGTGATTTGATGGTCTTTATGTGTGTGTGTGTCTATGTAGTTAGGTTGAGTTTTTATGCTTTTAATGGGATTTAGTCTGGCTTGTGAGTTTTTTTGGTGATTATAGGGGTCTTATCCAAGATATATAGATGAATAACTCAAAAGATATGTTTGGGGAAAAAGAAAATTCCATGAAATCGAAGTTCAAGAGCCTTAAGTGTGGGAAATTTTGCAAAAATCGAGATTAAAGATAGTGTCACACCCTATATCACCAGCGTGAACAACATGCTAATCCCCTATTTCAACCACCATCATGATCGGGAAAATAGAATTTTGAGGCCACAAAAGGGATCCTAGCCAACATCATGCCTTTGACTGATGGAAAGCACTCAGTCACATTGATAGTCACGAGTGTGACATTTTGGTTAAAAAGTGAAAAAAAAATCCATCCCTGAGGCTACTACCAGCTGTCTCATGCTTGTGACTTAGGGTAAAGGAACTTCCATACTTGAAGTTTACGGTCGTAACTTTGGAAAATAGATGCCAAGTGCACCTCTAGTCCTTACCACAATCTATCTCATGGTCGTGACTAGTTTATGCTCCACCTTCAAATGCTTCTTCCACCTTTTGCATGCTCGTAAGTGATGATTGCAATGATCAATTACGCTTGTGACTACTCCTATGAGCCGCTCTAGTGATTATAATGAAGCACAACTACAAATATCTCAAGGGAGTTCTTCTATTCTCAATTGCTTTCATTTCTTTATTTATCATGTTTCCCTTATTTTTTTTTTTTTTATGCTTAGTTGAGACACTGGGGATAATGTCTTCAATGCGTGTGGGGAAGGGAGCATGATTATATGCATGATGTCACTTATCAAATGTTCCTTAAGTTAAGTTATTGATTGAGAATTTGGTGCTAATAGATGATTTTAATGAGTTTTAATGATGTTGAAAGGAGTGACTTGCATGTTTTTCATAAATGTTCTTTAATGATAAAGTTAAGATTGTATGGTGATATCTTAGGGGAGATGTCTTACTTGCTAATTAAACTAGGAATATAGGTTTATACTGGTATATGATTATGAGTAGAGAGTTTAGTTGCTTTTGTATTTACTAAAAGAGAAAAGCAATTGACATGAAAGTTAAAGTAAAATAGGAGAATAAGTTAAAATAAAATCGATCAATTGATGCTCTCTCCTTTGTTGGTTTATTTTTGCTTTAAAAAAATAGATATTGAAAAGTGACTGAGGTTCGAAGGGGTCCTTTAAAAAGTAGTCACCTAAGGTCATTCGGCTTAGGATCGATCGACCAAGGATGTCATTTGTCAATCAAAGTGCTCAAAAAGAAAGAAAAGTGTTTAGCAAGTCTTACAACTCGAATAAGTAAGTCCGAGAGAAAAAAAAACAAAGAATAGCGAAGAAGTAAACTTTAAAGTAGAGAAATTTAAGGGATGGATGGATGTGCATGCTTTCATTAAGGAAATATCTAATGTCACAATGCTTTTGTGCATAATCATAATAAGCAACTAAGTTTCTCTTGTTATTGTGATAATGTGTTCACTTTTCTTTTGGAAGCTTACTTAATTGGTGAGGGTAAAGGCTGATCTACTAGGATTAGCCTTGAAATCTCAACTTATTGATAGAATCATGAGAACCTTTACTTATAGTTACTCACTTTCAATTTTTTTGATTTAGCATCATGTGATTTCCATGTTTTTCCAAATTGATATCAGTTTCTTACTTGAGGACAAGTAAGGCTTAAGTGTGAGGATATTTAATAGGCATAATTTATCCTTGTTCTTTTATTGACATGATTTATAGTAGAATTGGTATTTAGTTGGGATATATATTCATTTTAGATCAAATTGGAGCATATTGAAGTTATTAAAAGGAATTAGAAGAGAATTTTGTCGATAAGAAATGAAGAAAGCAAAGGCACACATGGGGACTGAAGTTCACGACCATGATTCGTGTTAGAGAGGAGAAAATTTGAGACTAGTGTCTATCAAGGGCTGGGTCATGGGAGTGATTTTTGAAAAGTTGCAACATGAACAATTTGTAGAACTGAGAATCACAAGCAAAATTTTTGAAAATTTTGAGATAAGAGGAATGTAAGGGCTAAATTATGGGCGTGTTTCTTGAATTCAACAACATTAGTAGTCACTAAAGGCAACGTCATGGCAGTAATTTACCATTTTCAAAAAATTAGAATCACCTAAGGTCTTTTTCACGAGCGTGAACATTAGTGTGGTTCGAGAACACACTCTCTTGACTTTTCCCTAAATAGTATAATTAATAGGTTTTGCATATAAATAGATGCATATATGCATTTGTAATCTTTAGAGAAGTGTCTTAGAGTATAAAAGACAATGTACCCATTCAATAAAAAGGATCTAGAGATTTTTCATTAATTCATTCATTCATTGTAACCATTAGTGTAGAAACAATCTAGACATCTTCTCCTCATTGATTAAACCAAAATTCAAATAGTTAATTAAATATCTTAGTAAAGTTTAGGTAGTGCCAGTGAGATCAGCTCTAATTTAATTGATCATTATCTATTTTATATTATGTTTCCGAAGCAAGTTCCATATCAGCGTGAAGAAACTCTTATTAACATTACCATCATATACTCTATTATATAAACCGATGGACACGGCATTTATATTGCGGGTACTAGAAGAAAGTGAACTATCACTCTTGGTATGTTTAAGAAAAAGGAGGTATGGTTAATAATGGTTGGACAGTTATTCTGTGGTATGGATTTTGTTACAGAAAGAAGATTATTAATGTGTAGACATTTATTTAATGAAGAATAAGAGAATTATCTTATGCTAATATCTCATGTACATCGGGTTTATTTTGTAGTATTACATAAGAATTATTTTTTATTTACTTTTAAGTTTAACAATTTTTTTCCATGTTTTTAATATTTAATTAAAAATTTATGTATTTGACATATTTTTCCTTGCATATGTGTTAGGATTGCATTGTCCACTAATATATACATCTATATATCTATTATTATAGATGAACACATGCTCTTTTTGGACTTCATTTCTTTTCCCTATTATAGCTACAATATCAGCACTCACATATAAGTGTTTTCACTATTTTTACCATCTTTTATGTTAGTTATTTATTATTTTAATTAGGGGCATTTTTAACATCAACAAAGTTTGAATTTTTAAAATTTAAAGAATTTGTCAAGCTACCCACTACAATAACCACTGCATGTTACCCATCTATACTATTTTCTCCCTCTATTTTCTAGATTTTTTTAATATTTATTCCTAAATTTCTTAAAACTTCATAAGCAATGCCAATAAATGTTGCATTTTTAACAGTTCAATTATCTTATATATTTAGGTATATATTACAAGTCTACTACACTTTTATCAATTTCATTAATTATTTTATATATAATGTATACCTGCAATGTGGGTACATCATCCGCTAGTGTGTATATAGACATGGAGATCGGTGTGATTGCCAAGAATAGTGGACGGCAACTATTCTGTGAATTCTTGCTCAATTTACTAAATTAAACGGAAAAAAAGGCAAATAAAAGAAAAAGTCACCAATGATATTGACTAAGGGTGGATGCGTATCGATTTGTTTGATTTTTCACTAAAATCAAACCAAACCATAATTTACGGTTTGTTTTTTTTTTTTCTCGTCCTAGATTATAATTTTTTTAAACCGATAGATAATGTTTTAGTTTGATTTGATTTGGATGGCAGATTAAATCAACATTCTAACAAAAAAAACTTATTTATAATATTTTACATTTGTGTAGATATTTAAATATTGAAATCACTTTACAAAGTTTATATTGGAAATCTCAACATAATATGTTATAAATCAATCATATTGACAATCCATAATCATTCATAAATCATTTAGTCACTAATATATTATACTTACTGACTAATACATAGTAAAATATAATCTATAGTCTTCTAAAAAAATCATTCAATCAACCATCTAATAACAAATTTGGCCAAAAAAGAATCATCTATCAACAAAAGTTATTTATAAATAAAAGTGATTTGTTAGCAAAATATATAATGTAAAGTTAATACATAATAAGATATACAGCTAAATAACAAAATCCACACTCTACATAGTTCAAACGATTAATAAAAAGCAACATTAAGTTACTAACAAAAGAGTATGTGTTGAAGCAAAAAAATAATTTAAAAAAAAAGAGCAAGTTATTATTAACTAATATTCATCATATAATAAATATTATAATAAAATCATAAGAACATATATGTCATTAATCAATCATTATAAAAAATTTATAATTACAAGTAAAATATTTTTATATTTATCTAAAATGGATTGATTTTGTTTGGTTTTACTAATTGATTCAATTTATCCATTCAAATCAACCAATTTACAGATTGGCTCAAATTTAAAATTTTCTAAACCAAATTATTTAAAAAAACTATATTTCAGTTTGATTTGGTTCGATTATAAATTAACTAAGTTTGATTAGTTTTTTCTCCACTCCTAATATTCACAATTGATTGGCCACTCTCACGTCGTGGGACAAGGTTGGTAATCGCTATAAATGTAGTAGTGCAGTTGTCGAATGAATAATCAAATCATTTAAACCTTATTAGGGGTGGTTTTGCATAGACAACTCAGATCAATTAACAGGGCAGATGATACCTAATTACTCTTCATTTAGGTTCTTCCATATCATTTGGCCCATACACCACCATTGGCGTGTCATCATTTCCTTCCTCAATTTCAATCTGGGAGCGAAGATTTGTTGATGCGAGGTCATTATCGAAAGGAAATTATAGGGAGTTTAAATTTGTCGGTTTTCTGAAATTTATATTATATATATAATGTTAAGTGATACTAAAATTTGCTAAGTAGTTAGAGCACGTGTCTTTTTCTTTTCTTTTATAAGTCATATAAACACCGAGAGATATTATTGAGTAGCACCTCGGCAATAACAATAATTTTGTGGTGGAGACCCATGGCACATTTTTTCTTTCTCGGTGAGTTTTAGAATCATTGAGTGACAGATTAGATAACAAAAATGATTATATAATGAAGGTCTATATCTTGCAAAAACTATGCCATTAAACACGTGCTTAGATTAGGGGCAAAAAATTAAAAAATGCTTAGATTATACGTATTCTATTATAAATGTATTGTTAATTAGAACCATTGTGACTGTTGATAGGATATTATAATACGAACTTGATACAATTCGAAATATAGGGAGAAAATATGAAAGTGGCAAGCTTATATATAATACGAATGTGATACGATTATGACCCAAATAGGAATGAATATGTTGTAAACTGGTTAGCTGTGATCTACATGAGTACCTAACCTTTAAATTTTATACATTCAAAATTTCTAAATTATTACAGCTTGCAAGAAATCATAAAACTTCTTATTATAATTAGTGCTTTCTATGATCCTATCAAAACTTATGCTCATACTGTTATATTTTTTACTAAGCCTTCATAATAGTTTATTCTTTCACTCGCCCTTTCTATATCTTTTCTATTTGATCTATTATCCAAAGAGTCGTTTTTATAATTCTTTAAAAGTTTTTTATTCAAATTTTGTTTAGACTAATACCAATTTTCCAGGAAAAAAAATACGAATAAAATTGCTATTATAAGTTGCCAATTATGTTATTAATTAGACTAGACCCATAATTTTTACTTTGAAATAACCTCATAAAAAATAATACGACATATATAATGATAAAGGAGTCATTTACTTCTATAACTCCATTATCTATTATTTTATGTATTTTTAAATTAGTACATCCTTCTTTCTTCTAACAATTTTTTTCCCCTCTCTTCTCATGACACTTTTCTTTCGACAAGTCTCTATTATCAAGACACTGAATGTAAGATAATTTCTTTTAAATTTGATCAATCTTAGTGAGGAGCAAACCTTAAGAAGTTTGTTTAAATCTTGTTCTTGTTTGATTGTTAGGAGGAAAACTTGCCGATGTAGATGTTGGTTTTGGTTTATGAAAGCATTCTTGATGTATAAATTGCAAGTATGAAGTGTAAGAATTGTTTTTTATGAATGAATGAAGTAAATTTTACAAATTTGATGCTATCAGGCCAACTCAACCTTCAACGCAACCATGTTCAAGTTTTATAGAGACTCTGATCCTAACACGACCTTTGATCCCAACACGACCCCCAACATGGTTGTGTTGAGATTGTGTTGAGCATGGTCATGCTCAAATCATGTTTAGAACATCACTTTTTCTGTATGGTCATGTTCAAGTTATGTTTAGTTCTACTTTGTAAAAACTTATAAAATTCCATTATAAAGTACAAGAAACTCATTTAACTTCTTTCATTAACCTCGAATCAATAGCCATAAATTAGTTTATCTAGAATTATATAAAACTAGTATGCAAAAAGTGAAATTAGAGGATGAAATATGACTCTAAATACTTTTTAAATCACTTCCCATATTAGTTTCTAAAAATCTTATAGGTTAAGTTATGTGTTATGATGATGTTCTAACCATGTTTATATCTTATTTGTTGCTTGTGTTACTTAGAATAGAATTTTAAATTGACTACTTAGTTGTAATAATTGATCTTTGCATGAGTTTAGCTGTAGTTGATGGATATAGGTGATGCTAACGTGATAACTTGAGGATCCTTGTGTAACACTATCTTTATGTAGAATATGATTTACCTGATTATGACATCGTGGAAGATTGAGGGGATGGCCATATACTGAGTATTGTTCTATTGACATTTGATCTACTTAGTAAATTTTATCATTAATGGAGATAGCGCTAGCAATATTTGTTACAATGTCATGTCTCGTATCCATGTCTAAATGAATTCGTATTTGAAAAACCATGACTCGTGATCTAACTCGTTTACTCGTTTTTGTGTCTTATTAATTAATAAACATGTAAAACTACATAGATTTCACTAGAATTTAATTATTTTGGTATTATCCTAGAAGGTTAGTATATTAAAATGGTTATTATTCTAAATAATATATTACTCGTATATAATTAAAAAAGAATAGATTAATATTTCACTTAAGGTGTTGTTAAAATAAGTGTTGTCACGCCTCAAATAAGGTCTACAGTGCTAATAGTTTTAACATGTATAATACTAAAGCGTTATACACAAAGGCTATCCTTAATCAAGTAAGTTTTTAATCAATTTCAAATTAAGAAATCCTTATTTAAGTTTTATAAATAACAATAAATAATCACTCAATAATATATTTGAAACCTCACAACACAAATATAAAATTCTAATATTAATAATACAAAAATATCCAATGCATCTAACGTCTAGCTCTTCTTATCCCTCCCCAAAAATCAACTTGTGGCATAGGTAGTTAAAGCATCTATACCAGTATCATTGTTATTACCTACAAAAAAAATGAATGAGTTGAAACCCAGTACAACAACAACAACAAGAAGCACACATGGTATGATCACACACTCCTATTCTAATGCATATGCAACAACCATCAATTTATATCTTTAATTTAGATAGAACAAATCAATAGTGGAGCACTCACACTCAAGCAACATAACTAGGAACTTGGGGGTCCTAAGTAGCAGTAACTGCTCAGGGGATTGATATAGAAAGCCTAGATCCCTATATCTCCTAACTCTATATAAAATAAATAACCTCGTCTAGGGGTTAGAGTTGAACTCATCTCTACCTATCATAGCCCATTACATTGTATAGATTAATAGAGCTCATAATCCTAATCGATACGAGTGTAATTCTCTCCGTCAAGATAGACCGTACCCTACTATCATTTGCCTTATCAACTACCTGTGAGTAACTCATGGTAACCTAAGCACTTAACTACTGTGCTAGTATCACCACATAAGGCTATCGCTCCTTAGACTAGATCTCAAAAATGACATAAACATACTCAAGCAATCATAGGCCATCTTTAAGTTTTAATTTATTTTATAATGCATATCCCAACAGGTAACAACCAAGTCACTATGCACCTATATACAAATAGGAAATCCCGTCATAAAGAGATGATAGGCGATCCACAAAATACGAATCTTTATAAGAAAGTATCTCAATATGTTTAAGTCACCAACTCTATCATTCATTCCTACTAGACCAACTATTAATAAATCGTTAGTCAAGTTTTATACATTATATATTATATTTAAGATTCCACACAATTCCTAAGTAGATTTATTTTCTAATCATCTAATATATAAAATTTCATTTTATACTTAAATCAATCACTTCATCTTACTTTATGGTTGTTAAGACCTTAAGGTTATATTTCTATTAATACAACCTATAATTAAACTAACAAAATTTTATTAAGTAAAATTTGAACATTTAAACTATAAAATGTCCATTCATATCATTAATAACTCAATTTTACCTTTAATTATGCGAAGGAATCTAAACTAGTTTCCTAATAAACTTATATCATCCTATAAGTGTTTATTTATATCTATTTTATTAAATAAATTCCTAAAATCAAAATAAATAAGTATTCATCTTAAATTTTCAAATTTTAATATATATTATTTACAATTATCCCTTATTTATTTGATTAGAATCAACTTTCTATTAATTTCAATATTTCACTTTCTATAGAAAACTAGTGCCACTTTAACTAACCAGACGAGTTCATTAACTTCTAGTCATGTTCTTGAGCCTAAGTTTTTATGTAGAGTTTCTAACTCATTGATTTAATTTCTAAGTTGGTTCAACCTAATTAGTTGATTTAATATGATTTAAATATAAAAAACATCAAATCAGATCGGAGTAGGGAAATAGCAAAATCGACCGACTGGCTTTCATAAAATTGAGAATATTCCCAACCGCTTTTTCGCCAATTCTTTACACCATATTAAAATATATTTCTCAAGCTTTCAAACCATTATAATTTCACCCTAAAAGGAGAAGAAAAAATGACTTGTTCAACCCCTTACATTCATAACACTATGTTTTCCAAAACTTTGTTTTGCTCTATTTTTGCTATTTCATTATGTAATTTTTAAAAATAATAAATGTATTTCAAAAATCACAAAAATTTCCAGTTTAGGTATAGACACACTAAAATACCATTCCTAAAAATTTCATCCAAAAAAAATTCGTTTGATATTTCATTTAGATTTTATACCCCAATGATTTCCATGATTTTCCAGCGCTTCAACACCAACGTATACTAATATCAAACATAATCTATTTCTAAATCTATAGATCTAATATCATAACTTGAACACATGAATGCAAGATTATAAGTTAAATTAGTTACCTATGAAGAGTAAAAACACACTCTTAAACTACTACTACGAACCAAGGAATTGCTTGTTATTGATGCTTTTTAAGCACACCTCCTTCCTCCTCTTCATTCTTAATTATCCTAAGATTAAGTCTACGTTAGTGTTGTGACTAAAAGAATAGAGAGTTTAGGATTTTGTTCTTCCTTTTTTCTCTTGATTTCTCTTGTGTAGATCTCTAAATCCTATGAGAGAGTTTTACTTGTGTTTTTCTTCTAAATGAAGTTTATGTGAGCTTAAGGATTTCAGCTTAAATTGATAGAAAATTTTTCAATTGAATATTAGCGAGAATCCATTCATCTTTGTATATGAAAACATAAAGAAAAAAAAAACAGAGTTTATATACAAACTTTAAAAACTCTAACTAAGTACACTTCTTAACTAATAAAGTAAAGACAAATGGACCTATAAAATACTACCACATGGCAAGTACTAATATACATATACACATATTTCATAGCCCTCCCTTAAGGTAGAGCCAATGCAAGGCCCATCTTGGAGCAAACAAAAGAAAAAAGAAAGTGGAGAAGTAGAAGCGGATTTTGTAAAGATATCCGCTAGCTGGGCATGAGAGGAGATATAAACTAGTTGTAAGAATCCACTAGTAGCATGATCTCTGATGAAATGCATGTCAACTTCAATGTGTTTAGAGTGGCCATGTAAACAAGGATTAATAGTGATTTGAATGGCAGATTTATTATCACAGAATAAGGAAATAGGCAACGAGATAGGAACCAGAAGATCATGTAATATATATGAAATCCACAAAAGTTCTTTAGTTAGAGTAGCTGAACTTCTTTATTCCACTTCTATAGTAGATGTACTAATAGTATTTGGTTTCTTAGTTTTCCATGAAACTAAGGTAGATCCCAAAATAATGCATTATCCTATTAAATAATGTTAATCTAACATAGAAGACCCCAAACTAGCATCAAAAAAGCCTCTTAAGACAAGAAAATTACTAGCTAAATAAAATAAGCCAAGAGAGGAAGATCTTGTCAAGTATCGAAGAACATGATGTGTTGCTGCTAGATGAGCTGTGTAAGGGTTAGATATAAACTGACTGAGGAGTGGAACAGAGTGTGGAATGTCTAGACGTGTAATGGTTAAGTATGAAAGTCGACCAACTAAACGTCTATAAGTAGCAGGATGTTCAAGTGGTGTGCCTTCATCATGTTGAAGTTTAAAACCAGTAGGAAGAGGTTGAGAAATTGGTCTACTATAGACATACTAGCATCTGAAAGAAGATCAAGAATGAATCTCCTCTAGTGAACAAGTAAACCAGTGGAAGTAAAACAAAGTTTAAGTCCATAAAAAAAAGAGCAAGTTCGAGGTCTTTAATAGTAATGGTCTCATTGCTGCTTTCATAAGGAAATAACATCAGTACTTGTTCCTATCAAAAGAAATTCATCAACATACAAGAGTACCATAGTAAATTCACACCTAACAGCTCTTGTAAAAAGAGAATAATCTCCCTTTGATTGAGTGAAACCATGTGAATTAAAAATTGACGGATCTCCACATTCCATTACAAAAAAGTTTGTTTGATACCATAAAGTGATCTATTAAGTTTGCAAACTTGCTATGGTAAAGCCTTAGTATACCCTTCAAGTGGTCTCATATAAATCTCGTCATTCAAAAACCCATGTAAGAAGGCATTGTTGATGTTTAATTGGTATAAAGGCCAACCTCTAGCAACAGCCACAACAATTAGTATACGAATAATGCCTAAATGAGCTATGGGTGAAAAAGTGCCATGGTAATCATCCCCTTCAATTTGAGTATATTCTTTAGCAACTAAACATGCCTTATAACACTCAATGGAACCATCGGGTTTATGTTTAATCTTATAAACCCATTGGCAACCTATAGCTCATTTATTCGAAGGCAAAGTAGTGAGTTCCCAAGTATTATTCACCTTTAGAGCTTATAATTCCATATGCATAGCTAAAATAAAATTTGGATCTTGTGATGCTTACTTATAACAACGTGGTTCATTAGTTGTTAAAACATGGGCTAAAGAGGCTATATAATCAGGTGGATAATGTGTAAAAGTATTAGAAGAAAAGAAAGGATATTGTGTATGGGATAAAGCTATAGTATCGATTGAATTAGTATGAACAAAGTGAATAAAGTCATTTAACCAAGTGGGTGCTTTACGTACTCTAGATGATCTTCACACATCAGAAGGACAACAGAAGAAGGACAACTAACGACATCAGTAGACAAATCAAGAGCAAACTGTGACATAGATGGAATCAACTCAGCATTAGTAGACAAATCAAGAGTAGAATGTGACATAGATGGAAGCAACTCATCAAAATCATCAATAGGCACAACATCAATGTTTGCAAGATGTGTCGTTATAGGAGACTCAGAAATAGAATCCGACTTATAGGGGAAGATGTATTCTTGAAAGATTACATCTCTACTCACAAATATTTCATGAGTATGTATATTGAATAATTTGTAACACTTTTGACCAAAAACATAGCCAAGGAATATGCATTTAACACCACTATTGTCAAATTTGTCCCTCAAGTGTTTAGAAGTGGCATCAAAACATTGATAGCCCATCACCCTTAAATTTTCATAAGAAGGTTTCTCTTCAAATGACATTTCATGTGGAGTTTTCCATCCAAGAGAGGATAAAGACATTTTATTAATGAGCTAAGTTGTTGTGCGAACACATTTGCCCTAGAAATCTTTAGGTAAACTGGCATGAATTCTCAAAGCTCTAGCTATGTCTAATAGATGATGGTGTTTATGCTCAATTCTACCATTTTGTTGTGGTGTGTAAGTCATAGTATGTTGATGCATAATTCCTTTGCTGTCATACAAATGTTGACATGTATTTGATAAGAATTCATAACCATTATCTGTCCTAATATACTTTGGTGTAACCGAAAAATGATTTGAAACATAGTTCAAAAATTTAGAGACAACATCAGAAGTTTGAGATTTGTTATGAAGCAAATAAGTCCAAGTCTTTCTTGTAAAATCATCTAGAACAGTGAGAAAGTACTTTTCCACTAATATAGATGGAATATGATATGGGCCCCAAATGTCTATATGTAACAAAGAAAATTTTTTAGATGATAAACCAACACTTCAATGAAAAGGAAGTTGATGTGCCTTTGACTCATTACAAACTTCACAAACAAAGTCACTCACATCAAGAGATTTACATGAATCAATGTATTGTTATTTTGAACAAGAAGAATGCCCCAATCTTGCATGAAACAGATTAAAAAAGTCTGGCTTCTTACAAGACAAACTGATAAATGAAATTTTCTAATGTGCATTATTATCTAAACATGTAAAACTATTTGTGATCGTAGACTTAATCACATACACTCCATTACTTGATTCAGCTTTAGCTAAAACCTCTTTAGTTTTCGGTCCTGAAACATAAGTGATATTGAGTCAATGATAGCAATTATGGAGGTATTAACAAGTAGTTTATGAACGGAAAGAAGGTTTTGGGTAAAATTTGGGATATACAAAACATTGTTCAAAATCAGTTTTTCACTGAGATGAACATTGCCAATGATATGAATAGATTTAGTGCTACCATATGGTAAATGAATCGAATAAGGTGTGGATGGGATTTATAAGCAAAGATTTATGAGGTGTAATATGGTCACTAGCCCTTAAATAAACCAAACAATCCATGAACCAAAATTGTTAAACAATGCATTAAAACAAGATGAGAAAAGAGTATTACCAACATAGTTGACCAGATTAACAATGGATTCACTTGAAACTTGCTTGTTGTCCTTAAACATTTTCATCAATTCTTGTCAAATATCATACACAAACCGTTTGTCAACTTCTACCCCAAACACAACTTCTTTCGAATCTTGAGAACTACTTTGAACAAAATCATCCAAATTAGTTTGTTGCACTATGCTAGAATATCCAGAACTATAAGTTGCTGCCATGGATGATCTAGTACTATATGTTGCAATCGACTTCCCTTGTATATTTTAAAATTAACATGTCTTCCTTTAAACCACTATGGATAACCCATAAGTTGAAAACATGTTTCAATAGCATGACCTTAAGATTTGTAATGTTTGCAAAACAAATTATTATTAGCACTCCTTTTCTTCCCATCAACATTTCCTTTACTATATTCTCCTCTATTAGTATGACAAGAAGGTATCTAAATTCCCAAAACTGGATGTGATATGCTTTTGTCTTTCTACTTGTTGTGCCAAATAGAAAGCTTTATTCACATTCGACATAGGTTCCATCGACAATATATGATTTCTAACCAACTCAAAACCTTCATTCAATCCATCAAGAACTACATGAACTTAGTGTTCGACTCAAATTCAAGAAATTTTCCTTTCAAATCACATGTACAATACTCAAGATGACCACAAGTACAAGTTAGATGCACATGTAAAGCTTGAAGCTCATCCCAAAGCCTTTTCAACATATTATAGTAAATGCCTACCAACAGATTTCCTTGTCTAACATTACTAATTTCATGCTATATTTAGAAAATTCAAGAATCACTTCCTTGTTCATATTGTTGACTAATTTCACACCAAAGATCACAAGCTGTTTGCGCAAACAAATATAAGCAATTTCATTTTGCATCGAATTGAGTAACTAACTCCTAACCATACTATCACATCTTATCCATCAAACAAAATATGTTGAATTATCATTAGGTTTCACAATTGTTCTATCTATGAACTCTAATTTCAGTTTAGCACTCAATCTAATCTTTATGGATAGATTCCACACTAAAAAATTTTGATCCATTAAAAAGTATACTTCGTATGACCATACTAGGCATATCATAATTCAACAAGAATAAAGGATCAGATAGTGATGCATTCATTTGATTTTGTTAATTTATATAAGTGGATAAGTCCATTGGAAAAAAACTATATCGAACAGCTCATGAAAGGATGAAAAGACCATGAAATCTACAGAACAACAAAGATGATATGTGAAATGATGTAGTACCTCAAGTTCAATTACTCTGATACCGTGTGAGCTTGAGGATTTCAACTAAAATTGATAGAAAAAATTTCAACTGAGTAATGAGAGATTCATTCATCTTTGTAAATGAAACATCAAGAAGTAAACAGAGTTTATATATAGACTGTAAAAACTCTAACTAACTACACTTCTCAACTAATAAAAATAAAGATAAATGGACCTATAAATACTGCCACATGGTAGTACTAATATACATATATACATATTTCATAGTTTAGAGAGAGTTTAAAGAATAAAATTTCTTGAAAATGTTTTAAGAATGAAGAGTGAGAGAAGAGGACACTAGGGCTTTTATATGAGGGTGAGATGCCTTAAATGTATAAATTATATGTTTGAGATAAAACTACTTTCATGCCCTCATGTATTGTATTGATTAAGTTAGTTATTTTCTAAATTGTCCATTGTACCCCTTTCCTATTTTGTAACATGTGATGCATATTAATTATTATCTTCTTTTTAATTATCTATTTTTGTAAATTTTATTAGACTTCTATTTGTTATAATATTTTATTTATTATTAATTCCTTATCATATTTGTTGAACATTATTATAACCATTATTGATTATTATGTTTATATATATTTTTCCAATATGTTTTGTTATTATCTATTCATATTACTATCTTTATTATTATTATTACTTTTGTGACATAAATCTTCACGATATTTCAAGCGTGCTATTAGTAAATAATAATTAGTAGTAGCAAAAGAAAATGGCTTATGTTTTTAATCAATAGATATTTTACCCGGTTATTATAACTAATAAACATAGCATGTTCAAGTCCATAATGCAAGTCATATAACATTAAAAGACTAAGTTGTCATTGAATTTAATAACTCAACACAAAATAGTACTAAAATCTTAAATCTTTCCATTATCCATAAATCTAGTTGCATTAAACTCAATACAAGAACACCAAAATCACAAAAAGACTAATCTAAAGACCAAAATACCATCAAACATAAAATTGATTTTGCAAATAAGTAAAAGAAAAATAACACTAAAATGAAACAATATTACACTAATTTCCTTAATCCTTGTAACAAATTACTTACATATGTAAATATATATAAAAACATATATATCGTCTAGACAATTGTTATACATGTTATATGATTTACATAAAATCTAGATTATGTTAGTTATATACATATCAATAAAATATCAATTAAGTATAATTTATTATATTTATTTTATATGTTATATATACATATTTATATAATCTATACAATATGTACACCATTTATATTATATATGTTAATACAAATTTGTATAATGTGTTATAAATAATCTATTTATTATATTGCAAGCACACATATATAATAAATTCAATTTATGTAACAAATTTATTATAACATATATATTTATAAACTATAAATTTTTTATATGTATAATATGTTGTATACATATATATTATAAACATCTAATTATATGTTATGTAATATATATTATGATATATATTTATATGATATGTATTATTATTATTACATAATATTATATATATTATATGTAACGTCCTAACCTAAAGACATTATCAGCCTGCCACATGTCATTATAAAAAATTGACATGCAAAGGCTATATTTTCTAATCCACCAATATATGTAACTTAAATATCACCAATAACTCTCAAATAAAGGATATTTGAAATAAAATGTCCTTAATTCATCTAAATCATAAAACTAAACAATTTAACTTTAAAGAAATAACATAATCTCCAATATAATAATATACTAATCATAAAAATATTGTTCTTTTTTCCTGTAATCACTAGATCCAAGATCACTAATGTCAACTATCGGCAGAATGATCAAATCCACTATCACTTTCCCCATAGTCCACGAATACACCGTATCCTATCAAATCATAGATAATAGAACCCCCTCCTGTACTTGTGGGAAAAATAAGGATTAAGCGAAAAACGCCCAGTACGTCATACCACAAACAAATACGCATGGACATGCTAACATACATCGCATACATTCCTAAAACTAATGCAACAACCACAATTTATTATCTTTAATTTAGCTAAGCAACCAACATAGTTTAGAACCATTTGCAACTACTCCTAAACCCGAAGTAACTCATGACCCCGATGAAAACCATAGTATAAAATAGTATGCATATATAGTTACGTTACACAATTAAGCTGGTAACGACTCCTAATCTATCGAAATCATCTCCAAGTGCAACTCCACTCGGGACAACGACACACAAGGATCATCAGGTTGCCAGCGTTAGTATCACCCTCCATCATGGTTTCTCTCTACCATGAGTTCTATATTAACCGCAGCTACATACAACCAACACTCAATTCAATTCAAGCCGAATATAAATTAGTCAGGTTTAACAACTAATCCTACAATCACAAACAAACAAGCATAGGAAAATTGTACCTGGATTCACTTTCCATAACTTCAATATCCAATCCTTTACCATAGATATAAACCCTAATTCACCAAAACCTGTCTTCTAAGATCACCAAACAATGACATCCTAGAACGCCAATTTCTCCAAATTTCTCAAAAACCCTAGAATCTTGGATCTCACACCTTCTGACTGTAGAACCAGGATCTCTAAATCAACACCAATGATTTAGAGAAACCTTAATTCACAAGAATACCTTCCTTCAATTGATTATAGAATTGAAAATCCCTAATTTTCCATACTTAGGGTTTCCTTCAACTTCCGCCAATGATCAACCTTCAATTCCTTGAAGAAATCCACCTTTAAGAGTGTCTGCTAGGGTATCCAAAAGTTTAGGAGAGGTTATGAGAGATAGGATAGAAGATTAGGGGTGGGCAAAAAAACCGGCCGAACCAAACCAATCCGAACCAAAAATATGGTTTTTTTCATGGTTTGGTTTGAAATTTTTCAAATCCGAATCAATCCGTAAATTTACGGTTTGGTTTGGAAGGTAAACCAAACCAATCCGTAAAACCGAACCAAACCATTTTAGAAAAATATAATAATATTTTACTATATATTTATATGATTTCATTTGATATTTATTATTTGGTGAATATTAACTAAAATCAACTTGTTCTTTTTAAAAAAAAAATTTAAGCTCATGATATGTAATTTTTTTGTTGATGATAAACTATTGTTTTTTCTAATAGCTTTTAACTTTGTGAAGTATGAAATTTATTTATTCAGTTATAAACTTTCATTATGTATTAATTGTTTAATATATTTTGTCAACTTGTCATTTTATTCATTGATGAATTTTATTGATAGATGATTTTTTATTTTAGCTAAATTATTGGTAGATAATTAACATGATAATTATATTAAAAATCATAAATTATGACTTACTATGTATTGGTTAGTGAATGTATTTTATTGACGGATAATTGATTTTATGAAGAACTATAGATTAAAAGTATGATGAATTTGTAAAGTATTTTGTCGTGGTTTATAATATCAACTTTGTAAAATGATATAAATATTTAAGAATCTACACAAATGTAAAAAAAATTAGAACAAGGAAAATTTTTAGTTAGAATTTTAAATTAAACCATAATCCAAACCGAACCAAACGTTATTTAATGGTTTTAAAAAATTATCATCTGAACCAAACAATTACTTAATGGTTGGTTTGGTTTGGGATGGAAAAAAAAACCAAACTGATCCGTGCCCACCCCTAGAAGATGGGATGTATTTATAGTGTGGTTTCTCATAAGGATATAGGCTAGACAATAAGAAAACAAAGTTGGCGGCTTAAAATCTTATAGGAAACAAATAAGCTTCAAAGCCGCACATTAGGCCACGACCTTCTTGGTACGTCGGCGGCTTATAAGAGTACGCCGGTGACCTATATGTCGCCTACTCTAAAATCGTCCAATCATTTGCATGCATCTTCCTTAAGGCTAAATTCATCTAGGGTTTTGACTGAGGAATTGTGTGATAAATTCGTAGGTTAAGGGTCTATTTATAAAAGTATATTGCTTAGGAAAAACGCTAGGTTCATGTCCAATTTAAGCAACCAAAATCCATTCTTAATCAAGTCTTTGTCATGTGAACACAATACAATTATATTTAAACTTTGACCATAAAACCTTCTTATTTAATATCCTTTGACATTTTGACTCTTCTTAATAATCCTTTTATATACTTTAGGGTTGACCATAAAACTCTCTTATTTTATATCAAATGACACACTTGCCCTTCTTTATAATTTATTTATTTTTATATTACAATATATATATATATATATATATACTCTTTATGTTATACATTTATTTATAATCTTTACGAACTATGAATGATATGTATAAAGTTTATAGTTTAGAATAGATATAAATATGTATATATATCAACGTATATTTTAATATTGTGTTATATATGATCTATCTTTTATAGCACACATACAAATATATACATATCATATTCATTTCATGTAACAAATAAATAATGACATATACATAAAAAAATACAATATATAAATTATGTATTTATAATATATTGATCTTTTTATATGTATTGATAAGTATATACATATACATTACATTATAAATATTTATTATACATATGTTACGTGACATATATATAGAGATTATGTTGTATATATCTATGCGATATACGTTATATGTAATTCATACTTTATATGTACTTTATAAGTTTTAAGTATATACATATGCATTACATTATAAATATTTATTATACACATGTTACGTGACGTATATATAGAGATTAAGTTATATATATTTATGCGATATACGTTATATATAATCCATGCTTTATATGTACTTTATAAATTTTATATTTGTATTGTACATAATCTACCTACTTTATAAACGTTTTATATGTAGTCCCCATTTTGATATGGATATTTATATATAGGATCTTATATATCTATGTTATAATATATATATATTTGTTATAGATATCTAATTTACATGCTATATACGTAGCAAATAAATCAATTGTATATTAATATATACATTACACATATTTATTTATTTATTAAATAAGATATATATTATATATGTTATATATATAATTTTTAATATGTTATACATATATTTAATTTGTTTTTATGTGGATAGTTTTGTCATTTTGTAATTTAGTTAGGGGTAGTAATATTATATTTTAACAAAAGAAGAATACATAGTAATAATGTTATATTTAACGGGTTGACAAGTTTATAAATTGGTTTGGGTCTTAAAGCTAAATCTGGACATATTTGAATTCATGTATTTCTAGGTTTAACTTATTTAATATTCGTGTCGATTTTCACAAACTCTAACCATTTTATAATTATGTTGTATTGTGTCCAAAATTTAGGGTTGGATCTTAAATTATCGGCTCTAATCAACTAGACTTGCCCTTATATTTGGAGTGTTACATTCTTGCCAACTTTCACCTGAAATTTTTCCATTCAACATTTTACTGTAGCAAAAACTTTTGTAAATGAAACTAGTCCAATGATGAAAGGAAATGGTGGGAATTTTCTTAAGGGAAGTGTTAACGTATTGGTTCTTCTCCGCAGTTTGATTGATGGACTGCCATCTCATAATCTAATCAACCCTCAATTTACATCAAAAAATACTAGATTAGGTAGTATCAGGAATATCTTTTTGTTTTGACCGCATTAAAATTGGAGCATTTGTTATTGAATGACGCATTTGTTTGAAAAATATTACGTGATGCACTTTGCTATAGCTATACGTATTTATGTATGTAAACATGGAAGGTGTCATCCGGACTCATCACCACCAAGTCACCCCCAGCTCATCCCAGATTTAACTCAGATTAACAAAACATGGACTTTCTTGGACAACGCATCTAGATATCGATTTTCTATTCTTACCCTTTTCAATGAAAGGGAAAAAAAAAACAAATAAAACTCATATACGATGTCTTCACACCTTTTATGTTTTTAATCATATGTATAATATATATATATATAAATTAAAGTAGAAACATTAATGTAAATATATATGTATAGTGTAAGCGTAAATTTTGTAATTGTTATCATCGCGTGCATATATATCACTTTTCCTTCACATTTTTTTTTTCGGTTTTATCTTTTTTAATTTTTATAATTTTACTAAGTTTGTAGTGTCATTGGAAAATCTCAGATTCTGTCAGGTAACTTTTATATATATATACACACACATTAGTAAAACTCCATCCACATTGTATGTGTAAAAATTAATTAGTATAATTCAAGAAATTCAATATTAGTAAATTTTAGATACTTAATTACAATGTCAGGAATTTCAACTAATATCATCTCGATAGGAATTAAAATAATTGTAAAATTAATCAAAAATTGACTTGTAATAAAATATGTCTAAGACAAGAGGAAATTTTATAATTTTATTATTAATTTTAATAGAATCTGTTCGATTCCTATCTAACGGTTCACATAATGATCAACAATGGTCAAATTACTAAAATAATTAATATTTTAATTATTATATTTATTTTAAAGATTAAATGATTAACATGATGGTTAAATAGGACCATAAAAGCTTCCTAAAATAAGAGACTCAATGCTATAATTTAATTTATAATCATCGCAATAAAAAAATTAGCAAAAACTATAATTTAATTATTCATGACAACCAAATTCCTTTCCATAAAATCACACAAAACTAGCTTTGCTATATGCACTTAAAATGTGCCAAGTGTCGTACCCCGTGATATTAGGCCAAGTAATTTTAGATTCAATGACAAAGACACAACTTTGTGTTGTTTTTTCTATATTTTTTTCAATAAACAAAAAACATGGCCCGAATCAAGTGAAGGGGGAGAGAAATATGTATATTTTATATATACCGACACAAGCTGAAGAAATGTCTCTACTTATTTAATTATTTTTTTCTTTCCACTAAGGTTCTTCATTTTAAGGTAATTACAAATCGGACCCCTTGAATATGGTTTTTTTCTCCGAAACTACCGCTTACATCTCTATTTAAACCGTGAACCACCTCTCTGTTTTTGTAGGACGAAAACAGACAGATCCACACAAGCGCTTTAGGAAAGCCAAAGGGTAGAGAAGTGGGAGAGAGTGAAAACAGAAAAAAAAAGAAAAAAAAATGGGACGTTGGGCAATAGCAGTGCATGGTGGCGCTGGTGTGGACCCGAACCTCCCGATCGAACGCCAAGAACAGGCCAAACAACTCCTTACTCGCTGTCTTAATCTTGGAATCTCCGCTCTTCGCTCCTCTCTTCCTGCCATTGATGTCGTCGAACTAGTAGTATGTTTTCGTTTCCCTTATATATATAAATGGACACATGAAAACTTTTATCTTCTTTCTTTTATTATGATTTTTAATGCTCTGATTGATTTTTTTAAAATATATACATATTGTAATTATCATGCCAATTAATTTTAAAGGCTTCTGCGTCACGATGATGTTCTGTTTGCCGAATTTGCTGCATGCAACGAGGTTTTTTGAGATTTTCTATAATGCTTGGATAAATTATGTACATTTACTTTTTCTCTAATTAGGAAAAAAAAAGTACGAGGGGTGGCATTAAATTTTTTTTTCCACTTCTCAATTTAGGTAAGCAAATAACCAGAAGGCTATTTGGAGTTTGATTGATAAACTTATGTCGGCACTACCTTTCTTTTTATGATTAATCACTGTAACTTTACGATAAGTTTGACATGTATGTGTACTAGTGCTGATATTTTTTTACGTGTTTTTACAGGTAAGGGAATTAGAAACAGACCCATTGTTTAATTCTGGCCGTGGATCTGCACTAACCGAGAAAGGAACAGTAGAAATGGAAGCCAGTATCATGGATGGACCCAAGAGACGATGCGGTGCCGTTTCTGGTCTTACTACGGTGAAAAATCCCATTTCCCTCGCTCGTCTGGTCATGGAAAAGTCTCCTCACTCCTATCTAGCTTTCTCCGGAGCCGAAGAATTTGCCCGACAGCAGGTTTAATCCCATTGCAGTTACTCTTCTCTTTGGAGAGACCCAGCTTTACTTTCTAGTTTTTTTATAGTACTTAAAATGAGGAAGACCTAATGCACAAGTTAACTTTAAAAAAGAGTTTAGGACAAACAAAACTAGACATATTCTTAGGAGATTTTAAAAATTTTAAATTTTGTTTAGTTCCAAGTATATTATATAAATCAAATAATGACTTTATCGAGTTCTTTATCTGATACCAAAACAAAGAAAAAAAAAATTGTTATAACTCCTCGGATATGCATGGCTGTGTATAGTGTAATCAATTACCAATTTTTAACGATATGATGAGTTGTCGACTGTTCCTCGTTCAAGAGAAGGAAGCGTGTCAAGAATCACGTGAAAGTTGACTCGGAGAATTAAATTGTGTACTGGGTTTTGATTCCTTTTTCTAATTTAATTTAACAAGTGGAATTTTCAGGGTGTCGAGATGGTGGAAAATGAATACTTTGTTACTGAAGAAAACAAAGGCATGTTGCAACTGGCAAAGGAAGCCAACACAATTCTGGTAGGTTACATCTCGGAAATCTCTTTGCTAGATGTGGACCACAGCTACAATCTAGTGGACCCCATTATTTTCTGACCTGTCCTAATTTGTGTTTGTGTCGTATTTGCCCTTTTTTTTTTTGGTCTTGCAGTTTGATTATAGAATCCCTCTGGTGGGGCCAGATTCCTGCGCCGCCAGCGTGGAGAACCCCATCACAATGAATGGCCTCCCAATCAGCGTCTATGCACCCGAGACCGTGGGGTGCGTTGTGGTCGACAGCGAGGGCCGGTGCGCTGCTGCCACTTCCACTGGCGGTCTCATGAACAAGATGACCGGCCGCATTGGTGATTCGCCACTAATCGGTGCCGGGACATATGCGTGCAATTTGTGTGGAGTTTCGTGCACGGGAGAGGGGGAGGCCATCATACGGGGCACATTGGCACGCGATGTGGCTGCGGTGATGGAATATAAGGGTTTAGGGCTTAAGGAAGCGGTGGATTTCGCCATAAAGGAGAGGCTGGACGACGGCGGCAAGGCCGGGTTGATAGCGGTGTCTAGTGATGGGGAGGTGGTTTGTAGGTTCAACTGCAATGGGATGTTTAGGGGTTGTGCCACTGAAGATGGCATCATGGAAGTTGGTGTGTGGTAGATATGTACAGCCTTTGGCTCTCGCTCTGTCTTTATGTGGTTGTCTTATTCAGCGCACTTCTTTGTGCCAGTGGTTCTGTGTGATGAATAAAAACGTAAGAATGGATTGCTCGCCATGTAGAATTTTAGTAGCTCATGTAGAATTTTGTAGTGACAATAATATTTGCTAACTTAATTAAAGCTTTGTTTACAAATCCATAATTGTTACCATACCTCTCTTGTTCATCTATATGTTGTCGTTCGGTGCTATGATTGCGTTCTTGAGTTTTTTTGGCTCGTGATTCTTGCCCTTTGAAGTCGTGGCCGAGGTTTCAAAAGATTGCGAATTTCGGAGAACAGTGTATCATTGTCAATATATTAACATTGTCAAGGATTTTTTTTTTTTTTTTTTGCCAAACAAACGAGACAATATTATTAAAAATCAACCATAGTCTCATACAAAGATAACTTTCGAGTCAATCAAAAGATCCGGAAAAAAAAAAGTAAAATCTTTATCAAGTAGGTTTTGGAGGACGAATAGGGAGGAAATCCACCAATCATAAGGACACATTCTCCTCCTGAAAAAAGAAGCTACCCAATCTGCAGCACCATTTACTGAACGTTTAACAAGCTTGAAACTAAAAGAGCAATGACTAAGCAAAGATAACGAAATCCGAATAAGATCAAAAAAAGGTTTAGAACTCCAGTAAAGACGATCAACTGCTCCAGAACAAGCCTGATATAAGTTGCTACAATCCATCACGAACAAAACTTTTGAAAGGTTGAGGCTTTGAGCTAAAGGAATAGACAGATCAAGGGCCTTGCATTCAGCTGCCTCAGCCGAAGGAGCAAAACAAAGCTCAGAGTTTCCTCCAATTACTTGGCCTGAAACAGATCTGGCCACAACACTAAGCCTAGAAGGAAAATTCGACCCAATCCATGAAGCGTCTGAAAAAAGGAGCACCAGATCATTTGTCAAAGAACCGTGAGGATCAGAGAAAATCTTTTGTACCTTATTCCAGACATGCTTAACCCCATCCGAACAGCTTTGTTCCACAGTCCTTCCCAAACCAGTCGAGACCCTAACAGCATCTCTAGTTTCGTCCGATTCATCCGAACCAGAAACAGAAACATCAGATCTAACTTTACAGGAAATATTCAAACTATTCAAGTTAAATCTCTCCATCTTCCTCACAAAGAACCTTGAATGACTAAATTAGGGTTAGGACCTCTGCTTGAGAACACTGAATCACACCGTTCCTTCCATATCAACCACGCAACTTCACACATCAGGGCTTCAAGATTGAGTCTTTCATGTTTAGATGGATCTAAACCATCCATAGATCTAAACAACCAATCACCCATAGTAGAAATCCGACTTCGTTCGTAAATCCAGCCGAACAAACAAAACCGAATACATAAAGTCCAGGGGCAACATAAATGGTATGTTCAATTGTTTCGATTTCCTCACAGAAAGGACAGTAAGGACTCACCTTTACTCTTCTATTGTGCAGGTTTAACATGGTAGGAGTAATGACGCCATATAAAATGCTTAATTTTTGGTAATGTTTCCATATTCCATAACCTTCTCCATTCGAATTTTGTGATTATTGTTGAAGAAGAAGCTTTGTGCATTAATACATCTTTTTTGGTTGAGATACAAAAATGATACGCAAATCTGGCATAACAAACACCATTTTTCTCGAAGGGCTAAATCAAACGATCCAAGCATTTACCATTATTGAGAGGCATACTCTGTATTGCATGTTTTTCTTCAATAGAAATATTATTTCTAATGCTTCTTAGGTCCCAAGTACCATGTTGTTGATCTATTAGATCCTTGACTTTGAGATTAGGATCAATAGAAAAACCTCTATGAATTTTGTTACTGGAATCGTGGTAACCACTTATCAAGACCCACTCTAATCGAGTCTCCATTCCAACCTGCCACAATCTACCTCTAAAAAGCACATCCCGACCCTCCAAAATACTACTCCATGCCCAAGATGCTCTACTACCTTTCCTAGCCTCTTGAAACGATGAATCTGCAAAATAAATCCCTTTAAGAATCCTAGCCCATAAAGATTCAGGATTATTCTGCAACCTCCATGCAAATTTTGTCAATAAAGCAACATTGAACTCATGCAAGTCCTTGAAACCCATACCACCCAACTCCTTTGCCCTTGTCAATTTCCTCCAATCAAGCCAATGGATTGTATGCTCATCCTTGCACTATCCCCACCAAAATTTAGCAATCATAGCATTAACCTGACGATACCACTTAATAGGAAACTTTAAAAAACTCATAGAATAAGTTGGAATAGCATTTGCCACAACTTTAATTAAAATTTCTCTTCCTGCTTCAGTCAACAAATGTTGTTTCCAACCTTGAAGTTTCTTTGCAATTTTATCCATAACATAACCCATAGCTTCACATTTTGAACGTTCCCACACCATAGGAATACCTAAATATTTACCTGGATCCTCTGTACCCGGAATCCCCAAAGTAGCACCAATACACTGTTTACGATCTGTAGAAGTATTTTTACTATAAAAAACAATAGATTTCTCGAAATTAACAGCTTAGCCAGAAGCTGTACAAAAATCCAAGAGAATATGTTTGAGAAGTGAAACATTTCTCTCCTCTGCCTCAAGGAAAAACAAAGAATCATTAGCAAAGAAAAGATGAGTCAAAGTAGGACAACTTTGTTTAATGGCAATTCCACATAAATTCCTATCAACCACAGCTTTAGAAAGACCTTTAGATAAAACATCCATAACCAAAAGGAAAAGATAAGGAGAAAGAGGATCTCCTTGTCTTATTCCTCTAGTAGGACAGATTTTACCCATAATCTTTCTATTAACTACTAAATCAAACCTGACACTCTTCACACGAGCCATAATCCAGGTGATCCATTGATTCCTAAACCCCATTTTCCTCATAACAGCTTCCAGAAAAGGCCATTTGACTCTATCATAGGCTTTGCTCATATCTATTTTGACAGCATAAAAACATTTCCACCCACTTTTCCTATTTTTTAAAAAATTAAACATTTCATGTGCAACAACAATATTATCATGGATCAAATGATCAGAAATGAAAGCACTCTGATTTCTAGAAATGGGACCATTTAGATGCATTTTCAGCCTATTAGTTAAGATCTTTGACAAAATCTTGTAAAGATTATTGCAAAGACTAATAGGACGAAAGTGAGAAACAGAATTCGGACTAGAAATTTTTGGAATGAGGACAAGATCAGGGTTGTTAAGATTAGGAGGGAAAATACCTAACAAGAAGAAATTCTGAACAGCCACTGTCACAGATTGGCCAATAGAGTCCCAATAAGTCTGATAGAAAATTCCAGGATAGCCATCAGGACCTAGAGCTTTTAACGTACCAAGTTGAAATACAACCTCCTTTACCTCATCTTTACTAATGGGAGCACATAAAGCATTATTCATCCCCTTTGTCACACAATGATCTACCCAATCCAAACAACTACTGCTATCCTCCCTCCAACTTAAAGTAAAGAGATTTTGAAAGTGGTTAGTAAACATCCGACCAATCTCTTTTTCATTAGCCACAATAGACCCATCATCCAATTCCAAACTAAGGATCTTATTTCTCTGCCGTCTACACAGAGTAGAATGGTGAAAAAAAGAAGTATTCCTATCACCATACATTAACCAATTTACTCTTGACCTTTGATGCCAAAACACCTCTTCATTTTCCCACAGATCATCAATTTGAGCTTGGATTTTGTCTTCTTCCAACAAAATCTCATCCTGTTTAGATTGCAATTCAGTCATCTGGGTTCTCAATTTATCAATGATAGCTTTATTGTTAGGAAAAGCATGCCTGCTCCAAGATAGAAGTCTACTGCTACAAGACTGTAAATAATTCATGACTTCAACCAAATCCAACACCCCACCACTTTCCTACCATACTCTTTGAATAATATTTCGATAACCATCAGACATTCTCCATAAATTCTCAAATCGAAATCTTTTCTTTCCTTTAGCATCTGCAAAGTCAGTATTTATGACTAAAAGAGCATGATCAGATCCATTGTAAGGTTCATGGATGATCCGAGTTTTTGGAAATTTTTCAACCCAACTCAAAGAGCCCAATCCATGATCAATACCTTCCTTCACCATCTCACTACCATGTCTTTTGTTAGACCATGTGAATTTTTGACCCATGAATCCCAGATCCTGAAGGTTTACATCAGAGATCATATTCCGAAAAGCATTCATTTGATTCTGATTTTTTGGTCTACCACCACATTTCTCAGTAAAATCAATAATATCATTAAAATCCCCCACACAAAGCCAAGGATCCTGAATATTTATAGACAAATCCACAATCCAACTCCACAATTTAGCTCTCTCACGAAACCTGCAAAGAGCATAAATCCACAAAAAAACCCCAATACTATTACCATCGTATAAGGAAATGTCTGTGTGGATAAAGGAAACATCCCAATCTACAACATTGACAACAACATCACTGGTCCACCAAAGCAAAAGACCCCCACTAAGATCATTAGGCTTCACATACAAGCCACCAGCATACTTAAAACGATACCTTATTTTTTCAAGTTTTTGCATTCGATTTTTAGTCTCCATAAAAAACATAACACTAGGATTATACTTATTAACCAGATCTTTTAGATGACAAATTGTCAAGGGAGATCTAAACCCTTGACAATTCCAAGATAAAGCAATCATGGCCCCCATGTGGCTGTTAAAGGCCAGCCACCACCGCCCTCCATACTAGATGAAGATAATGGAACATCTAAAAGTTCCCAAGAACTTTCAACCACTACACTCCTCCTCCCTTTCCTCACTCTGCATCGCCCTTCTATCATTTACATATTTTTTCTCTTTTTTCACAATTTTTTTACTGTTTTGATTTTTTTCCTTCATAAACTTTTCAACTTTGAGTTCCTCAACAACAACTTTCATTTTTTTTTTTTCTGAAAAAATTTTGTTCCTCCTCCAAGGCTCTTTTAAGATTCAAACGATTGAAAGCATTAACCAAAGAATTGGAAACAGGAACAATTGCTTTGTTCTCAGTGCAATCCACCACAACAGGATTTAAACACTTTGCATCAGTAGGTAAATCAACAAAATAAAGTTTTCCATGACAATCAGATTCTTCTTTAGAATTATCTTTATTTACACATTGAAAATGATGTTGATAATTCTGCAGCACCAGATCCTCCTCCTGATGATTTAACTGAGTCACCGGACAGATATTGTGAGAAACATTACATCCAATATGCTCCTCTGCAACTGGGTTCTCCAACATAATATGCAAATCAGGTAGCATATTCCTATCCAGATCCTTGGTATCTTTTATAAAAAAGGTAGTGGGATTAGTGTTTAAATGTTGACAGTCTAATGAAATGGAATTAGATGTGTTAGATGGAATAGAAGGTTTATTTGAAGACTGTGATTGAAGGGGAAGAGAGGACGATTGAGAGGGATTATTAAGAAACTTGGTGTGTATAGGTGGTGAAGAACAAGTAATAGGAGTATGTAAAGGATGTGAGTCTAGAATGGGTAAATGAGTGTATATAGAAAAAGAATAAGAAGTTCCAAAGAAATTAGGATCTGAATTTTCTTTATCGGTTTTTTTTTTTCCAAAAGACATGGACCAATCCTTAGTTGGAAAGCCTCTCAAAGTAGCAGAATAAGAACCCACATTATTCTTATCATTACTGCAGAATTTATTAACATGACCTAGCTTACCACAATTGAAACAAAAATCCGATAACCTTTCATATTTAAAATGCACCCAGTATTTACTGCCATCTCTCTTATTGATCCATGACGCTGTTTTCAAAACATTTGAGCACAACATTTTAATTTTAACCCTTATAAAACTCCTTCGAGCACCATTAGGAAGCCTAATAGGCTCTACTTCCATGACCCTACCAATCAAAGCACCCAGGCGATTAGCATTATTAACTGAGAAATGTTCCAGTTGTAAACCATGAATTTGTACCCAGAAAATAATGCTATCCAATTGGATGTCTTCAATCCTCATACCATGACCCCATTCCTCCAAAATCAACAAATGACCCATAATAGCCCAGGGTCCTTCCCTAACCACCACCTCAGCAATTGATTTATCACTAAAAGTAAATAAAAAGTGGTTAGAAGTAGTAGCAAAAATTTTGATTGATCTAAAATGACTCCAAGCCCGTTTGAGTATGTTTATGACACCCAATTTATTCATAGATCTATCTGCATAAACTCTACCAATCATCAAAAATTCTTTATCAGCGGCTAACTCACTATCTTCCTCTAGGTCAAGACTATCCAGGTTGTTAATATCAGACTCCATGGACTCCACAAGGAACGCTCTGTAAGTAGCAGCTAAGGAAGAAAAGCTACAAAGCACAAACAGAAAGAACAAGAAAGGCAACAGAAAGGGAACAAAATAAAAAAAAAAACAAAAAACAAGAAGCCACGAACCTAACCAATGAGGAAAAACACAGAGAACAGAGAATGAAGGAGAAAAGAAAAAGAAACAAGAAAAGAAGGATCAAAACCAAAAAAAGCCTTCGAGAAAAGAAAAAAGAAGAAGAAAACAAAAAAAAAACCATACAGAAGACCCAAAAAGAAAGAAGAAAGAGAAGAAAAGGAGAAAACCAGAGCCATGAGGGAAGAATGATCAACAAAGAAAACCGAAAAAGATACCCCACATGGGAAGGAGGACCACTCTCACGGAAGGAGAAAAAAAAAGCTCTCACTTATAGGAGAGGAATTTCGTCTCCAACACAATTTTAACTGATGTCACGTTATCATTGTCAAGGACTTGAAATATGAAAATTTAAATAACTTAACCTAAGTTAGCACTGCTTCAAATCTATCAAAATTATATATCCGAATTTTTTAAAGATTGAACATATATCCCTTCTTGTTTTTTTAAACAAAGAATTTATATGACTTCAAAAATTGGCAGAAATGGGAAAATGTCGAATTTGACAATAGAAGTTCACCAAAAAATACAATTAGGTATCAGAATATTAAAATTTAACACTTTAATGAATTTTTTGTGGTTAATTTCAGTAGCTCATGCACCGTCACCTTTGTTTGTCTACATGGATGTATGAACTAACTATCACCTGAAGTGATTTGGTGTTGAAAATTAGAAACTAAGAAGATACTCTTGCATTTGTGTTCTCTATCTTTGTATCCTTCTTCTTCTCTTTCATGACCAAAAAAATAGGCGAAAGATGAAAGGGATGAAAGGAAAAGTAAAACAAAATGCGTCTATTTGAGTACACGAGTTGATGGGCATCTAAAAGTGGGTTGGTGTTGGAGCATGTGGGTAGCAGTTACAGTCTGGTTTGTGGGTTCATTCGTGGTGTAGATTCAACATTGGGGTTGGTGTTGCTGGCATTTGGGTTTGTTGTGTGTGAGAGGAGGTCAAGCGGTGATAGTTTCGATGGCATCCAATGGGTCTACTATTTGGCTTTAATAGTTGAGGGTTTTGGTTGAGAATGGTCGTTATGGTTAGCAATGGTTTTGGATTTAGTAGGTATGAATTAGTGGATTATCGTCTTTCATAGGAGCACAACTATGGATAGTTAGGTTTTGTCTTTGGTGAATAGAAGTTAGAAAGAAAGAGAGTTTCGATAATGGTAGATTTCATTTTCAATGTTGATTTGGTGACAAAGATATAGCATTAATGGGTTTAGTTTATGCATCACATACCATTAAAGAGAGCTTCATCAATGGTAAATTGAGGAGAGATATAAAGTTTCGTTAGTGATGGTTTGGTTTATTGGCATTTCCTCACACATTTTTTTTTATTGTCTTATACATGTGTTAATCCCTTATTGGTTATTAAATCCATATAAGCAAATAGAATTGCCAGTGTTACATGACGTACTCAAATTAGCCACGAAAAGTTCAATTATGTGTTAGATTGAACATTTCAAAGTTCGAGTACCAAATTTGATATTTTTCCCAAAAGAAATTTCTCTTCAAACCAGTGTTAGTGGGATTGAGTTGAACTTTAGATTGCTCGGGCTTAGCTTGTTTAAGAATGCTTAAACTTGAGCTAAATTAATATAGAGTCTAGAATTTAGGCTCGAGTTTAGCTTGTTTAACTAAACGAGCTTTATTTTTGAGTTCTAGATCAACTCATTAACAAATCAGGTTCAGCCTTGAGCTTGGCTTGTGATTCAAGTTTACCTCATCTTCATTTACAATTCGGGTTCAAGTTTGAGCTTGGCACATGGATCAAGTCTAGAATTGAGGCCTAAGTTTAACTCATTTAACTAAATGAGCTTTATTTCATGCTTATGCTCGGCTCATTTATAAATCAAGTTCAAGTTTAAGCTCCTCATTCACAAGTTGAGTTTAAGCTAAGTTAGTCTTTTTGTGATGCCTGGCTAAGTTTTTATCGACCCTCAAATTTAATTTCGAACTTAACTTATTTAGATAGTTCATTTTTCAATTTATTTTAACAAGAAAATATATATTATTACAACCATTGAATATATATACATATAGATTAAATAGAAATTATCTTTTATTATTTTAATTACGTATTTACATATACATATATCTCATAAATATAAAACTTAGAAAATTGCAACAAGCTTGTTTATGAGCCGATTAACGAGCCATACATGAGTCTACTCGTGGGCCTATTCACAAGCTCAAATGAACATGTTTACAAACTAACCTATGAGCCTAAATCGAAGCTCGAACTTGACTCATTTAGATAAGCAAGTCTTATTTTAAACTCAAGTTTAATTCATTTACTAATCAAACTAAACCGAGCCAAGTTCAAGTAACTCGCAAGTAGCTTGCCTCATTTGCAGACTCTCATGTATTAGGCAATCTTTCAATTAAAAATATGGACTAGAATGTGTTAAGAGTGCTTAAAATTTGTACGTAATTAACTAAATCAATCACAAATTACTCATTCACTATTCATTTTTAAAATTTATAATTAATTTGAATATCATGTTTTTAAAATTAGATGAATAGTGTAATATACTAAAGCCTCATAGCATTTTAATATAATTCATAACTTTTGAATTTTTTCAAGTTTATTTAAAGCATAATCTAGCTCATATTATCAATGAAATATGATATATTTTAAGATAATTCTTTAATTATATCATTGAAGGAATTAAATATATAGATAAGTATATCTTAATATAAAAGATTAATTCAAGTCTGAATTAGGGCATATTATCCACGAAAATATGAACTATTTTGAACAGATTCTCAAATTATATGATAATAGTACTAAAGTATATGGAAAACTATATCTTTATACAAAAGATTAATTTAAGTTGGATTTGGTCCATATTATTAATCATATCTATTTTGATAAATTACATCAGAATATCACAATGTTTAGGGGTAACTTTATTAAGATCACAGTATTTCAAGTAGTTCATTTGAGGTCATAATTGTTAGGTAAGTAGGTCAATTGAAGTCACAATTGACATATGTCACAACGTGACAGGTCTTCTGACTTTAAATTAAATTTTTTCCTATTGACACATGTCAATAGTGACCTCAATTGACTCACTTCTCTAAACGTTCTAACTTTAATTGAACTTATCTCCAAACATTATGACCTTTTAATGTGATTTAACTTATCTATTTTTAAAAAATTCTTTAAGTATTTGGTGATAGAACTAAAGTATCTTTTTATATAAAATATTAATTCAAGTCTTATTTAACCCATAGTATTGATGAATATTACTATTTTAAGATGATTCTTTAATTATATGATAATGGACTTAACTATACATACAAGTATACATTTCATATAAATAATGTTTTATCCACTTCAATTCGATTGAATTGATTTCATCTTGGGAATGATTTGGATCAAATATAGTTCAACCCTGTTTCAACCTGATTCAGTTTTGGGAATGTTCGAGTCAAATTCCCTGGTCAGGTCTAACAACATTATAAAATAGACCTTTGTATATTGTTTCAACCAATTTGACAAATGCCACAATAAACGAATCTGGAAGTAGAAATGGATTTATCATATGATTTCCAATTCCATTGTATCTCAATTTATTTTATTTTAGACCATTCTTACAACCCAAAGTAATAAAATAAATTAAAATATTCATAATTTCAACTTTCGTTCTCCTTCTCATGTTTGAAAGATTTTTTAAAATTTGAAATCATAATTTTTTAGAATTGGCAATTTTAAGGCAATTCTAGCTTTAAAAAGAATTATATTCTACATTCTCATCTTCATTAATTATGTTTACTATAATTATTTTTTTATCCTATTACATATTGCAAAGTTGATGCAAACATCATCGGTGGCTCAATACCAAACTCAATTTGAGGAATTATCCGACCAGACTATTGGTTTACCAAAATCATTTATTAAGTTGCTTTATGTTAGGGTTAAAACCTGGCTTGAGACATGAAGTATAAATTTCTCGTCCCAAAGATTGGACGGATGTCATATGGTTAGCAAGAATACATGAAGACAAGTTCTTTTTTTTTTTTTTCTTTTTGCCATTGCACAAAGATAAGTTTAATGAAGAAACAAATAGATTCACTTTCAAGACTCGTATTATCGGTTCAAATTTAGCACCGTTACAATTTAGAAAGCCATACACAACAAACATCAGCAAAGAAACTCAATTAGGTAATACATAGAGTAATACCAATTCTTTACTAATTAAAAGATTGACCTCTGAAGAAATGCAAGTAAGAAAAGAGAAAGGCCTCGATTTTAACTATAATGAGAAATTTAGTAGAAATCACAAATGCAAGGCAAAGTTTGTAAACCTCGAGAATTTTTCATACCAATAAAAATAGATAGAAATATAAATATAGAAAATAGATGGTTAATATTAAACTCAATAAAGACTCTAAAATAGAACTACGAGTAGTAATGAGCCTATAAATAGTTTTAAACCCTAAAACAAAGTTTCTTGGATAGTATTAAATACTACTAATAAGATTTCATAGTGTATATCGAAAACTCAAGATAAAAGAATAACTTGATTAAGATATTAAGTGCGATAAAGAATAAACAACCAATTACGCTTATAGTTAGAAAATGATAACCTAAAGATAAACCATTAGGGTTATAAATACACAATAAAAATATAAACAGATCTATATCTAATAATCTAGACTCCAAATAAATATTGGGATTATACCATTGTTTTTAATTAGAGTTCCTTAAGCTATTAGAGTCGAAAACAAAAATTAACCTATTAAGCTTTGAAAACCCTAATCGGGTGAGATAAAACCTAAAATAATTAAAGTATAAACTTTAAACTAAAGTTGAAGTCAATAACAGTCTAGAAAATTAGTAGAACTCTATATAAATTTTTGGGGATCAAAATTCTTGAATAATTATCATATTTGTACCATTTAACTTAACAAAACTATCTCATAATCTAAATAATTATTAACTAACTAATATAATATATAATATATATGTATACATTACGGTGCAAATTGCACCAAATTGATGGCTAGGATTACCTTGAAGATCGTTAGCCGAATTGTGATCAACAAGGGTAAAAAAAACCAATAAAATCAATAAAAACAACTCAATAACCAATCCAAATTTGCTACCTATGCAACTTCTTAAATGAAGAGGAGAATCAAGTTGGATCAAGAGAATTCGATGGACAACATCTTCATCTTCAATCGGACAATAAAGCTTCCACTACTTTATTATATAAGCTCCTTTATCAACTAGAAACCAAAAGCCTTAATGCACTATCATATAAAGCCATTAACCCAAAAAACCAGCAACAACAATAGCTTAAATTCATCTTAACCAAACCACTAATACAATCAACAACTAAAACATACCACAACTCCTTTAAAGCTTAACAATAGGCTTGGGAAAGAAAAAAGAAGGTGAGTAATTTCATTTTTTAGTTAGTAATATATTAGAACACTAGCTTAAGCAAAGTTTTGTTGATGCTAGGTTAAAACACAACTCAAAAACGAAGTTTAGATCATCCAAAACAAGGTAAGTTTCAATAAAACCCTAGTTACACTCTTTACATTAAAAAAATAAGGACTATGGACATGGAAAATTAGAGAAAAATGGAACAAAGTGCAAAGAAGAATACATTTCCAGATGAGCATGGGATAAACACGGGATGGTGAACTCCCCGTGTACCTATGGGCTTGTGATTTCCACAAGCGCCATGTTTCTAGAAGAACACGACTAGTACACGGCCGTATACCAAGCTATGTTTCTTTTGACCCGATTAAAATATATAAAAAAACTAAATTATAAATCTGTTTCAGTTTCGAAATTAAAAATAATAATAATTATTATTATTAGTGTTGTTGGTGTTAATGTTATCACTCTTACTATCATCATCATTATCATCATCATCACTAATGATATTATTATTATTATTCAAATTATTATTAATGTTAATAATAATATTATTATTAATGCTATTATTATGGTAATTAATGTTATTATTATTATTACTAATGTTAATATTATTAGTAATATTATTAATGGCACTATTATCATCATCATCATCATCATCATCATCATCATCACTTATGATTATTATATTATGAATATTATTATCATTATTAAATATATTATTATTATTATTATGATTATCACTATTGTTATTATTGTTATTGTCATTAAGATCACTATTATTGTTATTATTATTATTACTTGGTAATGAGAATAAAATTAAGATAATTGTAAAATTATTGTTTTATATAGATAAACATATAAGAATAGAAATCTAAATAAGTTAAAATTATGAATAATGTGATTCCTAAAAATGACAAGATAATTATATGAAGTAAATTAAGAGAAATACGATGAAACTAAATAAAATAATATATTCGTTACTATAATAGGTTAACTAAAGAACAGTATAAAAGTGATAATAATGATAATGATAAAATATCAATTCACTGAATATAAATTCTATAGCTACCTAATAAGAATATATAAATATCCAACAAGATCAAGAAAAGAAAAATAAAAATAATAAAATAATAATTGATTATCATAGGACCATTAAAGGATATAGTAATAAGAAATAAAACCAAATACCAATATAGGACACGTAGACACTCACAGGCATTTAGCTCTATAATTTATGTTTTATTAATGAATATTTTATTCATTTCAATAGGTGATTTTGAAACTATAGAGGATTTCTCAACTGACTATTACGACTACCAGTATAAGCAAGTGAGTAACTTAGTCTTATTATATTATGTGTGCTTATAGCTTTGCTGATCTTTAATGAAAGATAATAACCTGAATTTGCTGTATAGGTTTACAGGAATTATTTGTTGTATGAATTGTTGATTGCTAAGTTCATCTAATGATAGTAATAACAGAATTCTACATGATCATATTGCTTATATAGTACACTACTTGTCTGTGAGATAATTGATCACCTTAAACCTGATTAAAAACTAATAGTACCATAAATGAAATGAGCATGCATTGTATGATTTGCATAAGCTGCATTTGAGTAAATGACAACATACTACGTGTTTGTGTTTCAGATCTCTAGTAATGCTTGGTTTATCTATGCAAGGAAGCTATTAGTTATTCTCAAGATTACCTTTGTTCTGTTCATACCATAGGAACTAAATGGTAAATGAAGGACGCTACTTATGATATTGTTTGAAATGACTAACACTCAGTGGAGATTTTAAGGCTAAAAACAGGAAATGAGCGTTAAGATATGATAAACTTAAAGTGAAAATTAAAGTGAGTATTGTTGTTTTCTTGTATGCTTAGTCTCCTGAGTAGGTGGGCCATAGTATTTGTTCCTTCAATCCGATGAGAAGGCATAAATCTTCATCTGGCTTTGGATTCTGGGTTATCCAGGCTTATATTTATGCATATGCTTGATTGATACATTTCATATGATTGTTAATAACTTGTTTGATATGTGGTAAGTTCGGTTATTCACTAAGCTCGTGGTTTTGCTCACCCTCCAACAGTCCTTTCAAATTTACACTTAGATCATGGCTAGTCACTTCTAGGAATTTAGCCTCAGTAAGAACTTCAAGACTGCAAGTTCATGGAAGATTATGGGATAAGTTATTTGCTTTTATTGTTAGTCTAAGTTAGTTAGTATTTAAATTCTCGGTTATGTGATTAGAGACTATTTAGAAAGACAGTGTGGTTTGTAATATTATATTCGAGCATTGAGATGATAGTTATTTACTAATTTATGGCTTATATGTATTTGTCATTCTTATCGAAGCAACTAAAAGATCTTGTTGTTTGAAATAATGTCATTCCTTAAAGGTAATCTAGTGATAGTATTCAAGTGTAGCTTGTTTACTACTACTAAGGTACCCTCGAGACATGACAAAGTTTCTTTTGTTACTTTCAAAAGACATGCATTATGATAATGAGGAAAATGAGACACATGAAATGACAAAATGATGCCAAAGTCTATGATATGTGTTATGCTATCAATCATCATGCATGGCGAAATGATTCTCAGAACACTTAAATTTCAAGGAATTATCAATTTAAGAAAAGTTTTTATGCTTGTGGATTTGGGCAGTATGCATAATTTCATGCAAAGTCAAGTGGCAAGGCATTTGGGACTCACAATAGTACAAGACTCACAATTCAATGTTATGCTGGGAATGGGTAAAAACTTAAATGCCAAAGACCATGTATGAATGTAAAAATGAATATTCAAGGATTTTCTTGTGAAGATACCTTTTATATACTTGATATACAAGGGACATAAGTGGTTCTTGGAATTCAATGGTTGCAAGGATTGCGATCGGTGACAATTGATTACAATGGGTTAATCATGACATTTAATAATGTTAGATCGCAAATTACCTTTGTGGGTGTTAATCTATTTTAGCATAGTTGATTTCTCATAATCAACTAAGGCGACTCATATAATATGTAGTAGCTTCATGTTAAAAATTAGTGGCTCATATGGATTCTTTTTAAGTGAATATCACCAACAATAGTTCTATTAAAGATTTATTGGGTAGATTTTCATCAATCTCTAAGCCATTGCCCTTTAAGATCAATCTAACATTAGATTCATTTAGTAAATGGTGTAGTTGTAGTCAATATTAAACCATATTGATACCTACACTTTCAAAAGGAGGAGATTGAGCGACAAGTGAAGGAAATGTTAGATTTAAGCATCATTCAAAGTAGCAAAAGCCCTTTTCATCCCAGTCTTATTAGTGAAGAAAAAGGACGGATCATAGAGATTTTACATTGACGTGGGGCACTTAATCAAGCCACTATTAAAGATGAATTCCTAATTCCAGCTCTTGATGAATTATTGGACGAGTGACATGGAGCAGTGATTTTTTCAAAGTTGGATTTGCATGCTAAGTACCACTAAATTAGAATGGCTTTGGAGGATGTTCCAACGACTTCCTTTCATACTCATGAGGGACATTACGAGTTCCTTGTGATGCCTTTTGGCTTGACCAATGCTCTAACTAGTTTTCAATCCATAATGAACTTGAATTTTAAACCTTACTTACAAAAGTTTGTAATTGTGTTTTTTTTTTTATGACATTCTTGTTTACAATAGGTCTTTAGAGGAACATGTAGCAGTTTAGATAGGGTGTTAATGATATTGCAAACTAACACTTTGTATCTTAAGAAATCTAAATGTGCTTTTGGACAAGATTCCATTGAATATTGATGTCAAAGATAAGAGTGCAAGTAGAACCAAGCGAGGTAGAAGCTGGTCAAGCATGGCCCAAACCTATTAATTTGAAGTAATTATGAGCTTTTTTGGGACTCGCAAGATATTACCGAAGATTTATCAAGTCATATGCTTCTATTGTGAGTCCATTGACTGATTCAACAAGGAAGGATGCTGTACAATGGATAGAGGATGCTCGGTGAGCTTTTGATACACTAAAGCAACTTTTAATGCCAGTACCTATTTTAAGGTTGCTAGATTTTACAAAACAATTTATGGTTGAGATGGAAGCCTTAGGGTTTAGAGTTGGGGCAGTTTTGTTACAAGAGGAGAAACCCATTTTGTACTTTAGTAAGAAGATGCCAACACAAATGATGAAGGCGTTTGCCTATGTTAGAGAATTGTTTGCGATGGTAGAGGCAGTGAAGAAATGGAGATAGTATTTATTGGGGGCTCATTTTATAATTTGAATGGATCATAAAAGTCTCAAGGAACTTCTTTCTCAGGTCATCTTTGCACCTAAGGAACATAGATACTTAACAAAATTGCTAAGCTATGACTATACAATTACATACAAGTCAAGCCAAGAGAATGTTTTAGCTGATGCACTTTCAAGATGATATGATAGGATGCTCTTACAATTAGATAGTTCTATGCCACTCTTTAATATAGTTAAGGATTTGAAGTAGGAATATACTTAAATTCTAGCTTTCACTGATATTATTAATCAGATTGAGCAAGGATAGCAATTTTAAATGGCCACTTAAATGGAATCAGGGGCTATTATAATGTAAAGGTTAATTGTTTTTAATTCTAACATTAAAATTGATTCCTACTATTTTACATAAATTCCATTCGACTCTTGCATCAAGACACTATGGTATAAATGTATAAGAAGGTTGCAACGCAGTTCTATTTAGACCAGAAATGAAACATGATGTGGAGCTATTTGTGTAAGACTATACAATTTGCTAATAAACCAAATACTCTACCTAAAAAATAGTTGGGTTATCACAACCACTTCCAATATCCAAGTAGATTTGGGAGGATATCTCAATTGACTTTGTGACTTGCCTTCCTAAGTCATATAGATATTTAGTTATAGTAGCTAGTAGAAGTAGACAAGGTATGGAAGTATTGCCATTTGAGAGCTTTTTACTCAAATTTTTCAATGACTAAGGTGGCCTAGTTATTTCTACAAATGGTAGTTAAACCCATGGTTTTCCCAAGATCCATTGTTTCGGATAGGGATCCAATATTCATGAGTGGATTTTGGAAAGAGTTATTTCACTTAAGTGGTTTAAGTTGTCTTATAGTAGTGCTTATCATCCGCAATCGAGTGTTCAAACGGAGTTGTTGAATGTCATTTAACAATATTTGTGATGCTTTGTCATAGATGTACCATCACAGTGGTAAAATTTTGGCATGGCCTGAGTTTTCTCATAATACTTCTCAACATAAAGGTGCTCAACTTACACCTTTTGAAGTGGTTTGTGGAAGAAAACTACCCTCTATTCCTACGTACACTAGAGGGACTTCAACTTTAGAAGCAATCGATATGGAGCTTTTGACAAAAGATTATATACTATATATTTTGAAGACTAACATAAAAGCTGCTCAAAGTAGAATGAAGAGATATATTGATAAGCATCGAACTGAAGTCACTTATGATGTAGGGGATTGGGTATATGTCAAATTGAAACCTACAAGCAGGTGATAGTATCAGGGAGTACTCATCGCAAACTTTCATAGACATTATATGGCCCATTTCGAATTATTCAACGAATATGATCATGTGCGTATCTTTTAAAGTTACCAACAGGGTCCAAAATTCATAATGTTTTTCATGTATCATGCTTACGTGCAGCTCAGGGCTCTAATATTAATCCACTAACTTTACCTTCATCTTTTTATGAGGATCAACCATTTATAAAAGCCTTTATGCATTTTAGATTATAGAAGTATCCTACGACGTGGATCAAAGGTGACTCATATATTAGTACAATGGGATGGCTACCCTTAGAAGATGCTACTTGGGAAGATCTACAGCATTTCAAGCAAATATATCCTAATTTTGACCTTAAGGACAAGGTCTTGTCTCAAGAAGAGGAGAAACATGTTACATCCAACATACAAAGGATTAGGAATACATCGAGGTGGCTTCGTGATTTCAAGAAATAGATATGCATGTACAATTTATAAATCTAGTTAATTACAACTAAAATAATTGAAAGTAGTTTTAATTACTTGTACTTATACATGTAATAAAAAAAATGAGTTGAATGGAAAAAAGGGCTATGTCCCATCTTACATAAAATGGTGTTAATTGGAGTTGGTGACTTCTTGAACAGTCACAATCGAGTTTCCATTCATTCAACATAATGAATTAGTCTAGCATTTCATATCACAAACACAAGAGGTAAAGTGAAGAGAGGCAGGGAACACTTAGCTTGCGAAGAAGAGAGTTAGGGTTACTAAAAGAGTTAATTGGCTTTTATACTTTGGGTTTGGGCCGAAGATTGATTGTATCACATATTTCATTATTGATATTTATTACTAAAGGTATCTACATTATTTATTATTATTGAGGATTCCAAATATAGAAATTATTTTCGATACTCATTCATTCTATTCTATTTAAGGATTTCGAATATAGGAAATTATTTACCCATTCATTGTATTATATTTGAATCCTTCTATTGAAGATAATTCTTGCATACGAAAGGCAATATGAGCATATTTTTTAAAAATGTTGTTATAATCTATAAATGGAATTGAAGATTCCATATATAAATCCAATTATAAGAATAGAATTGTCTCCATTTCTGATTTTCATAATATTACTTTTACTATGACTAAAGCTTAGGATAAGATTAAAGCGATAGACATTATCACAAGTTGATTCTAAAGTAGTAATCGATCAGACTTGTCATCGACAGTTTCAAAACTAGGAATCGGACTGAAGAAGGCAAGTTTGAACATGCCATAGACTCACCGGCCAGTTTAACCTCCTAAAATGTCTTACTTGGAGATTTAGAAATTGTTGATTCAAGAACCAGTTGCAGAGTTGATGACTCAAATGGTTCCATGCCACAAAAAGGTTCCATGCCATAAAAAAAAAAAGGAAAAAAGGAAAGGAAAATACTAGAAACGAAATAATTGTCATTATGAAACAAATACTAAAACTGAGTTCAAGTGAATAGTGAAATTTTATTTGCTATTTACGACATTTAATGTATTGGTATTAATAATGCAAGCGATAAAAATAATATCTTGTTGAGTTTATATAGACTATTAACTAAAATGAACTCTTCTTTTTAACAATAGAATTTGTTTTTGTATATGAGACTTTTTTGTATCTTGAAATTTTATAATTTCACATTGTTAATATTACAATTAAAAGTGGAAGTGTTTGTGTATAAATAAATACACAACTCTAAAACTTTTTTTAAGTAATAGGCCAAAAACAATTATTATTAGGACTAATTTAATTTAAGTTAATTTTTTTTTTGCCTTTTTTTTACTTGAATTAACTATAATTATTTAATGTTTAAATTTTTTAAGATATACAGATCTCGGAACTTGAAGGGAACCAGGGAATTAAACCATGACAATGTATATAAAGGAGAATATAATTAAAAAGAAAAAAACTGTCATATATTTATTGATGAGTCGTGACTATGATTTGATAGCTGCGTCGGTTGTTTTTTTTTTTTTCCCCCCCTTCCATTTTAGTGTTTTGTGGTAAATAAAAAAAGAACAATCAATTTTATCATATCTCGATAGAAGGCTGGTGGTCATTTCCTGTTAATCGTACATATTCCGATTTGACACAAGAATTAAGAAGAGCGATGTGGTCATAAAATTTTACTTAATAATATTTTTCCTTTTGAGAACTTAGCAAACTAAGATGTGAAGTCTGAATGCATCACACTAGACTATTATTACGCGGTTGGCCAGAAAGACGGAAGGACTATCGTGACGTGAACAAAGAAGCATGAAAATCGTGTCATGGCCACATGGAATATAAAACCAAGAAATCACACGTCCATCTTACTCGTTTTAAACATGATTAGATAGCAATAATTTTCTAATCCATTAGTTGATGATAATAAATTAAGAAATACTGCACAATTCTAGAAAGTAATACACACTATCATTTTTATATTTGAAGCCTATTTTAGGATAAAATATTCACGAGATAATTCACAAAAGGTGTATATAGGTAATAAAAACTACTAATCATATTTTGAGATATGAAAAAGATAATTAATAATTTTTAAAATAATTACCTCCATGATGGGATAAAAGCACAAGAAATGTCTATACTTTTGGATTTTGGCAATTTGGTGCTGTTGTTTTTTTTGGACAAAAGGTGCCTATACTTTAAAAAACAATGCATTTTAGTGCCTCCATATACTTAAACTTGGCCACTTGAAATGCCTTATTTTTGAAAGTATAAATACCTTTTTGCCCAAAAACAAACATTAGATACCAAATTGCTAAAATCTAAAATATAGGCACCGCCATTGCCTTTATCCCTTGTGATTGATAAATACTTACTTAATATTTACTTATCAGATATGTATTACATGCGTCGGATATCCGAGGAAACCTTTTTTTTTCTTTTTAATAGTTAGAATTACTTTACATCACATGTTTCCATTTCAATCCTTGTGGAGGCTGGTGTCCATTTGGACCATTTCCCGCCCTTACGCGATCACCTCAAACGTTAGGATTCTCCCAGGCCCCATGCCCATGGTGGGTTTGATGGCTGCCCCTCCAACAATCACAACTTATAGGCCATGGGGTTGGTTAAGGAGTGTAGAATATTAAATTTTTGTTAAAACTATACTTTTGTGACTTGTCGTGTCCAATTATTTTATTTTTTAATTCGTCGGGATTAGCCGAAAGCATTTTTGATATGTTGCAGCTGTTAGTAAAATCAACCAGCTTTAGCATCTCTTTGTTTTGTGACATATAAACATTTTCAAACAAATTATTTATTAAGAAATAAAATAAAAATAAATAATTTTATTTATAAATATATCAAATAAATTAAATATAAATAAAATATATATATATAAAAAAACAAGCTATCAAAACAAACACTTCCTTTTTCTTAAAATTTTCTATCAGCTCCAATGACGTGCACTTTTTTCCTCACCACTTGGACAACCCTGTGAGTTGTGAAAAGCCATTTGACCCATCTAGCTACCAACTCTTTACTTTTACCTTGTTGAGGTCCAAAACCATGAGAAAAACATCCCTTGATGTTGCTTGCCCTTATTGTTGCAAAAAGTTAGTGGGGAATGGAAATCCTAAGACGAATTTTCTTTTTCTTCTTTATTTTTTTATATAAACTTTTTAGGCTACTGGGGACACATTTTGAATTTTCCAAAATATTTATTCAAAACCAATATGAATTCAACTATCACAGGAAAAAATCCTGTACCAAAAGTAGGCTCTTGCACATAGCCATTTTTGTAATTACTAATTACATTTTGCAGTTAAATCATCATTGAAAAGCTTGAAAAAGGTCTATTTCTAAGGATTATTTCACCTGTTAAAATTAGATCAATTCCTACGAATTAAAGAAGATCAAGTCGGTTTGACTTGCCTATAACTTTTTTTTTTAATTTTTAAAAGGTCAGGTGAAATATGGTTTCTATTGGAATGGTGGTGGTTTTGAGCCGGTCGATCATTGGAGGGTGGTGATTATCAATGGAGACGTGCGATGGACTGATGGGTTCTTGTGACGGTGTTTTAAGGTTATCAAGCACTTAATTTTATGTAAATCATCAAAGAGTTTGTAAAATTGGAATATATGATCAATATGTACTAACGTAAGTTTCCACAATTTAAACAAAATAGCATTGAAAAACTATAGATATGTTTACATAAGTTGTAAAAAAATTTGAAATATATAATGAATGTAAAAAATTAAGGTCTTTTGTTTCATAATAACTTTTGATTCATAATATAAAATACATAAAAAAAATAACGAATAGAGTCAAAATTAAGTCTATTATTTGTTTTAAAGAAGTATTTATTATTTTGTTTTAAAGAAGTATTAGTAATGAATTAAAAGAATCAAACGTTTCTACTTGTATTAAATTTTTAATTATATAATGAAATAATGTACAACCAACTTAAATGAATTGTATAAACGTAGAACAAAGAGTTAGGAGGAGAGAGAGTATGGAAACAAAAATTGAAATGCGATAAGAAAGATGTATCTTATAGTCATCATAATGGTTGATGAATTTATAAAAACATAGTTATATATTTTCATATTTATAGCATATTGAATCAAATAGGTGAAATCAATAAATTTGATTAAAAATGTAAGATTCTATCAAGTTTATGTATATACTCGATTGAAACTGAAAGATTACACCGAAAATATCAAAAGGCATCTCAAAATCATAAAGTAGAATCATATAGATAAATTCACAATTTTGACATATGTATGTTCATTAACTTATAGTTGGTGTTGGATTTTTTATATCCAATAGAATGTGACATTGAAATTGTAACTTGAATACACAATTTTAAACTTGTATCTATCATCAAAACATTCTAAGAAATGATTAGTTGAGTATGTGAGATTTGAAATCATGATATTTATACGAATCTTAAGTTTTTGGGAGTTATACATCTTGTACCGTAATACCAACCATGGATCAGCGACCAATACACTCGGGTTAAAGTAGATCTGTGACGTGCTAAAAATTCAATTTTAGCCATACCAGTCTATATAGGTACAGATGCAACTGGGTTAGCCATTAACAGGTTTCCGACCCATCAAATCCGATAAAAACCTCATAGGGTCGAACCCTATAGGGTAATGAGATCAAGTTTGGATATAGGTAAAAAACGCTATAAGGTATTAGGGTTGGGTTTGGATACTACTAAAACTCAATGGATACCCGACCTGTATCATCCGACCAGTTAGTCTTATTAAAAAAAAAAACTAAATATAAATGCATTTATTAAATGTAAACATAGTAACAGGTTAAATTTAAAAACAGTTTAGCAAAGAGAGGTGAATTGATATATTATTAGATTTTATTAGCTTAAACCTACTAAATCTATTGAAAAAAAAATAAGTGGGACAGATTCAAATTGATAATCCGACGGGTGGATAGGTAGGTAATCAGATAGATAACTAGGTGGATAGTGGGTTTCAAAGTAAATCTTATAGAGTAAGGTTTAGATATAGAAAGAAAATCTTATAAGTTATAGGTTTCAAATCAAATTTGGTATCCCATAATTAATAAGTTCGGATTTAAATTCATATAACCCGTTTAAAACTTGACCCGACTGCATCCTTATATATAGCTCTCTCGCAGAAACAATCATCAATCTCAAAATAAATAAATATATAAATAAACGCCACCGAAATAGCCTATAGCGTTGCCTTATTTAAATATATAGAAAATGAATGATATGCAAGGGTCCCAGCCAGCTACCCCGTTGTCAGAGCACTCCACTTTAGCCCTTAAAAGTAACTTTAATGGGCGTTTGACAAGAATAATACTTCACGTGCTTTTTTTTTTTTTTTTTTTTTTGTGTTTATGCTTTAGGCCACCTAACTCTAGCAAAAAGATTTCTGATTAAAGATATTAAAACGGCCATTTAGACGTGGGTCTTCAACCATTAAGATACTTGTAATTTTAAAATATTAGGGTTTTATATAAGTTTTAAAAAAATACATCTTTGTTTATTTTTTTATGTTATCTTTATTTAATTTTTATATTATGATTTTCGTAATTAATATAAATAAGATAAAAAGCCTCTCTTATAACATTTTTAAAATAAAGTAAACATTTTTAGATGAAAAAATATCTTATCATGCACTTATATATTGCTTGATAGGAAATTTTATAGCCTTTTTATTGATTTTGATTGAAATGGTCCATCATTATTCAACGGCTCATATGATATTTAATCGTTATCGAATTACTAAAATAATTAATATTTTAATTATTATATTTATTTTAATAATTAAATAATTTTATTTATGAGACCGTAGAAGCTTGTCTTACTGGTAATGCTACCGATGGTATTAGGCCATAAAAAGCTCGCAATTGAGTACCGGTGGCCACCTTTAGACTTTTATTTTTGTTTATTTATTTATTTTTTTTGGCCCAGGCCATCTTTAGACTTCGAATCGACTCTTTTTTAAATTTTATTTTTGATTTACTTTAATACCCGGGTCCCGGTCCAGTACGTTACAACTTGTATAGCTTGTGGATTTCAGTTCGAGGTTCCAATATTGAATTTTTGCTCACTATCAGAATTAAGTACATAAAGCTATTAGAAACGTACGTTTAAACTATTAGGTTATATAAAATTTTAAAAAAATTTATTATCTCAATCCACAAATATGTTAGCAATGTCATGTGCTGGCTGTATGCATGCAGATAGGCATTGCCAATTGCCATTATTAGAAACGTTGGTTTTAAAATGGTACTATAAACATAAACAAATAAACATGAACAGGATTCAATTGGATTAGACCCAAGAAAACAGCTTTTATAAACATGAATCCTTTCGCATCCAAAACTGAATGTGGTTATACTATACTTGACAGATTTAAAAATACTATGACATTACATCCTCTTTTAGTCATGCCAAACTTAGTGGATCAAATGATCTCAAAACCTTTATAATAATGCAATAGAAGATTTAAAGTCTCTCTCTCTATACTTCGATTTTCTTCCTTAAGAAAAATTTAAGAGCGACGACCATCATATTTTGATCGTCTATCCCAACTCCATTAGTGCTACTACAATTTTCACTATCTGGCTCTCCAATAAAATGTTTTGACTCAAATTTAAAGTTTCGTAATCGATTCTCATCAACAAAGAGAACGTCTTGATTTAAATTTGAAGGTTTACAATTAGTTTCGGTCAACAAATAAAAAATTGCATTTTTAGATCTAGGTTTTTGTTTTCACTTAGCTTTTCTTTTTTTCTTTATGAGATCATTCCCAAAAGTGTTGGATTTCATTTTGTGATCGCACTGGAATTTTTTTTTTGGGTCACTGTAACTCATTTTTATCTAAAAAACGCGTCTATTATGTTGATTGGATATTTAGATCCACATTTCTTTTTAATGTATTTTGTATACTATATGTACTTGTATTTCGATGTGCTTCAATGAATGAAATTCTATTCTAGTCAGAATAAAAAAAAAAAAAAAAAATGCTATCAACACTTTCTTTCTTATTAGTCTGTTTTATAGCCAATCTTAAATAATTATAGTAGTTTTTTTTTTCTATTTCTTTATTAATGTTACATTATTTTCTTTATCTTCATTCAAACTTGAAAAATAGTATTACCCAATTAATAAAATTTTCACGTCTCCAAAGCTTTACTTTACTATTTAAGAGGGAAAAAATGAAATAGGAAAAAATAATGGAGGAAAAGCTTTCCTCATGTAAAGTCAAAAAATTATATAATGAAGTACTCTAAAGTGTAAACAATTACAAGCAATTAATTTATTTTTCATACAATATCTAAATGTTTAAATTTTCTTTAATCTTTTATTGATGAAACAATTACAAATTATGGTGTTTTAATATAAGAATATTTTACTATCAGCATAGGCTATTTTTTTTAACTGATAAAATAGTTTTAGTTTTATTTTAGTTTCTTAGTTTTGTGATTTATGGTTGTCCACCTATGAAATAGGTTTATTAAAGTTTATTAATATTTAGTCTTTTATAATGAATTACTTAGAAGTTATTTCTTTAATTTTTTCTATTATATAATCTTTTAAAAGTTTATTTTCTTTTGAGTAAGTGTCAATGAAGTTTGATCTAAATGAAAGTTTAGTTTTTATGTTTTTCATTTTACTTAGTTATGTTGAAATAATTGTTGATGTTAATTGTGATTTTACATTTTCAAATTAAATTGTATTAGGAGTTGTGTCTTCCCTCCATTATTTTTTTTTTCTATTTTAGTCTTCCCTCCATAAAAATAAAGTAAAGCTTTGAGATGTAAAAAAAAAATCATTAATTAGATAATACTAATTTTTAGGGTTGAATGAAGAGAGAGAAAATAATAAAACATTAATAAAGAAAGAGAAAAAAAAAATCCTTAATTATGTATAAATTGAATATAAAAATTGACCAAAACAAGAAAGAGGCTATTAAAAGAGAGTATTGAGAGTCGGTGTTAACATTTCTAATGTCTCACTTGGTCATGGTGCCAACCCTAGTGAAACAACATTTCCTATGACCTCTACTAATGGAAACAAAAACTTCAATAAGAAATGGTTGAAGGAAAACATTTTTAAAAACTTGGATCCATACATTTTCAATTGTTCACAAACATTTCACCCATTATAACCTACAACATTTATAATATGAATTAATTCAAATATTTGTTACTCCTAAACATTAAACCTAGTATGCATAAGCAAACTAACAATAATAACCCTATATGGTGTTCACTTAAACTTCAAATTCCATATCCTATTAAAAAAAACTAATTTTGTATAATAAACAAATTTGAAAATTATATTGCCTGATTTTAATTGTTTTTTTAGCAAATTTTAAATTAAATATATTTTTCAAATTAAAAAAAATAACTAAAATAGCCTGCACCTACATTCAATTTCTATGGACTTTGCACTATAGAAAAACTGGCTTTTTAAGATAGAAATTTTACGATGAAAATTAATAAAAAAGTTCTATTTCTAGAAGGAAAAAAAGCAATGCTTGTTCTTGCAACAAAATTATATTTAAGACATAATTTTTTATATCTAAAGTGTACATTTTGTAATATTGAACTATAGTGGACATGTACTTGTTAACAGGGGAAGGGGGTGTGGGGGTTGCCTAGGATGGTTAGCCAAAAGGTAAGATGGCCAACTATTTGGTCGACTGGTTGAATGGTTTACTATAGTTACATTTCCTCCTTGGCTAGACCTTAGATCGATCTAACATAGCTTTAGGGATTTTTTTTTTTAATTTTCCCTCTATTCTTTTCCATAAAAAATGAAATCTTTAACTCTTATCATTAATTTATCCTCTAATTCAGTTTACATTGATTTTACGATCAATGTTTATTATTAACCCAAATCTGTCTATAAATTTCAATCTTTAGATCAAACATCTATGTACATAAAGTTTTTCCTTTAATTTCATTCAAGTTTTCATTGATCTCAAACTATATGTGTGTATATTTCATGATCTTATTTCACCATATCATATATTTCGTTATAAATTTTTACTTCTGCACATAAGCCACTAACATTTCATAACAACATTCGGTTAAAAGAGTCCCATCTTAGCGAGTAGGATCGACGTGGTGTTTATCGTTCCTTCCTTGTTCACCGTCAATATTCGCTCTCCTCATGTCCTACAAAATCACGAATTTAATTTTCATGAATAACTTGTTCGTATAGTGAAAATGATAGGTAAGGATTTTATGATTTACGTACGGTTTGTGATTTTTTTGTCGCACCATTTGTGATTTTTTATTCCATTTGTTATGTTGTTAGCAATTCCTTTGAATAAGAATTGTACAGATGTTAACAGTTAATGATGAATTATCCAAGAATGATAAAGAAAAGAGTTTTATGAGTTTTTCACCTTCTTAAAGAACTTTGTCCTGCCATGAGTTTTAGAGGAATTGTGATTTCAATAAAAAATCTTGCTTATGTGGGATGTGTTTTAATGAAGATATATATATATATATAGAAGAGAGAGAGAGAGAGAGAGAGATAAAGATAGGTGAATGGGTTTAAGATGGAATAATGCTATCTTTGGTTTATATAATGTTTTGCCTTTGATTAATGTAGATGATTAAATCAGATTATATTAGCTTTAAGCCTAGTTTTTATTTGAGTCTAATTCTCTTGGTTAAGGTAACAGGTTTAAAGAGTTACGCTCAGTTTATTAGGATGATCAAGGGAGATTTGATAGGTAAGTTTAGAATAGGATTCGTTAGAATTAGCCTAATCAATTCTATCATTTAGCTCACACATTATAAATAATGCCTTTAATAGGCCTGGGTCCATAAAGGAGTCCGCTTTAATATCTATCATGAGAGGAACTCATCTAGCAATTGTCGTCATTAATCTAACGGATACACAAATAGCTAAATTCCCTATAAATGCTCATAGTGTAACCTCATTTGGATAATGAAAAATATTAGGAAAACATCATTGTGCTGCAAATTTTCATCTTAATCAATCAATCACTTAATCTAATCAAGAACAACTTCAATTCATCGTACTTAGTGGGATTGATGCTTTTTATCCTACCCACCTATCACACTGTGTTAAAACCTATTTAGATTGTCTACTCTCTTCTCTACACATATCTCTTCTTGATCACCTTCATATGTATCGTTTTCCTAGATCATGTAGAGTATGATAGTCCTGCAGTATGCATGTGATTATTGTAATCAAATCGTTACACACACAATTATAAAATAATTTTTAGGATATTTCGTTTATATAACTTATATAGTGTCATTCCAGTCTCAATATAATGTTAACAGGTACGAGTAGATACAATCAACGGTACTACCATCGTTTTGTAATGAAAACAATGAAGATGCCCTTTCGTTTACACAAATAGAAATTTGGGAAAACTTCTAAAATACCCTGATGCGCTTATCACTTTATCACACAGCGAATAAAATAATAAAAATTATAAAATAAAAAATAAACATAACAAAGGTAGGGGAAAAAAAAAAATCTTTCCCTAAAGCCTTCAAATTGAGATGGCAGCCACCTAGGAAGTAACATCGCTGGGGACCTCCTAATAAATGGTTTATTTTTCCCTGTCTCCCGTAATGGTATTATGTATTACTATTATTGTTTTCAAAAGTAGAGCGTGCCTAAATAAGGGCATTAATGTAATTTTCGCAGAGTTTAGGTATCTATGAAAAAAAGATTGTAATCCTAATACTACTTATCTTTGCCAATACTCTCTATTAAGGGTGCTAATTAGGAATGGAATATCCTAGTGATCCCACATAAGATACTTATACATTTCACTTTTTCATGTGATATATCCTCAATAGGTGTCCTGCCAAAAATAAGTAAATCAATGGTCTACCTACTTTTACTCTTATTTATACACATCTTTTCAAATTTGATAGAGTATGTGAATAAATTCCTTCAAGCGGTGTTTTTTAAATTTACTTTAAAAATTAAACATCAATTAAAATAAACGATGCATAAATGTATTAAATAAGTTATCCCATCTAAACAATATAGCACAATTGCAAATACAATATGTAATACAATTCTTTTTAAATTTTGTGAAGTGGTAGTGATGATGGGACACAATTTCCCTCGCAATTGTCAATTACCCAAAAATAAAAAAAGAGATGGAATAAGGAATTGTATTAAATTTATATGTTAAATATAAAGTAAAATAGTGCTTCGACTGAAAAATACAGCACCAAACTAAAAGAACTTTTTATACCTTTACTAACTTTAAGTAAGCGACTATGCGTGGAGTGAAGGAAAGCGTTGGCCAATGTTTGCCCTAACTGAACTTGTGCCGGCGTTGTTAAATGGAGCCCGTCGGGTTCTAAAGGTAAGCCCTTTGCATCAACCGTTTTAACATTGGGTAAGTTAATCCCATATTGGGCTTGTCTTACTTCGCTTATATATGGCCCTGTTCCTGATGCCAAAGCAACCTGAAATGGAAAATGAGATGCCTTGAAATATTTTAATGTGCAAGGAGATGACAGCAGTTTGACCCATCCATGTTATAAATTGAACTCAAACCAGTAAGTCACTTTTTCTCAAATAAATTTAAATAAGTAATCAAAGCTAAAAGTGAGTTGAAAAGCCATTTCAAATTTTATTAAATATGTAATACAAACCATATAGATGTAAATAAGTTAACCGGGTAATAAGAGGAACTTAAACATTTAAAATATAGTATTTATTAAGAAAGGTTTTATTAGTATTAACATATCACACACACACACACATATATATATATATATATATATTATGTGAGTATGTTTTTTTTCTAATAGAATATAGTATTTATTAAGAAAGGTTTTATTAGTATTAACATATCATATATTATATATATATATATATTATTTTGATTCTTTGGGCTAAGTAACAGAGCTTAGAAAGTCATGTCCATGAAATTTAGATGAATAAAGGAGATTTGACATGGTGGGTTTAGAGGAAGAACTGTAGGACCAAACCAATTCGTCGCTCTCAGTCTTTCTCAAGGAGGTGATGGACTTAAGGAGGCTTTCCATAGGCTAAAGAGCCCATAGAGAAATCCACAATTAAGAGGACTTATCTCGCTCATTGATGGTCAATACGATCTGAATGCCAATAAGAGCCAAGCTCTATAAATACTCGAGGTTCTCCTCATTTAAGGGATCTAGAAATTAACAGGAACATAGTCGTGCTACCAAAATACTCTCACAAGAGATCAAATAGAGTTTAGAGCAAAAAACACACCGTCTCTTCTTGAAAATAGTGGATTTGATGCTATATAGTTTCTCCACTTATTACTAGAGCTTTCGAGCTCTTTGAGATTGATTGCTCCTTCACCCACCTTATCACTCTTAGTCATTCCTTGCGTGTGTGCTTCCACATTACTCTTCTAAGGTCACACTGCGATCAGATCCACTCCACTACATGGAACTTATGTACCATCATTGTTATTTGTCGAAATAGAATTAAATTAGTAATTATATGTCACTCATTTGGACATGTGACATGTTAGTACTAATAAATCCTTTTTTGTATTTAGAATTTTTCTCACACGCTCAAGATATAAATTACCTTTCTCAATTTAAACTTTGAATATATATTATTCTAAAACAGTAATACCTTGAATAGAACTTCATCAAGATAAACCACATTTCAAACATTTGTACCAATATTAACTAAATTTAATTTTAATTATTTCTTTAATAGTTAATTTCAAAAGTATGTACAATATTTTTAGAACATTTCAAACAACTACTATAGTTAAAACACACTATCTAGACTGTAAAAAAACTATTACCCGATATAATTTGTATGATTCTACTAGTTATCCCTCATTATCCTTATTATCTATCATTAGCAATCACAAAAAAAAAAAAAAAACCACTAGTTATTAAAATTGAGAATGATCATGTAGTATGGAAAGATCAATACTGAAGGTAAGTAGAATATTGGGGCAAATCATGAAATTATAAAACATTGCTATTGGAAGAAAGAATGGATATAAAATGAATAGATTGTGAGATATAACAAGAGGTTTTAAAGGGTGTCAAGATGATTTGCATACAACTCGAGCTTGGGGTGATGTTTTAGTCAAAATTTAGCTATTTGTGAATTGAAATAAACTGCTTGAGTAATTGTCTAGCTAAGTTTTGACATGTAAAATCTTTAGGATCTGTTTGTTTCATCTTATTATAATGTTTTAACATTTTTATTTTTGTTGTTTTCAAACAGATATTTGTTAAGAAATAGATACAAATAAAAAACAAATATTTTTACTTATAAACAGATAAGATAACAATAAAATACAGATGCAGATCATGTACCAATTACCCTTAATTTAGCTAGTTTGACAGGCAATCAACTTCGCATAATTTTAGAGTGTATTTATGCAATAATATTATATTCCTTTATGTAATAATATTATTTTCCTTTTATATTTTCTAATCAAGTTCACTCGGTGTCCACTATACATTAGTGACTATTGATGCTAGATACTTTTTAGTCATGAACCTTAAACTATGTTTGGACTAAGGAAAGAATGGTCAAGCAAGAAAATCAAAGGAATAAATTTATTTTTTCATGGGTGAAAAATGAAGCAACAAAATAGAAAGGAATAATTTTATTGTGAAACGTTTTTTTTTTTTTAACTCCAAAGAAACCATTATCTTTCATTTTATAGAGAATTAGGTTGGATTTAAATAAAATTACTATTTTACCTTTGAAACAAAGATGCATTTCTAAATTACAGGGCTCTTTATGAAATCTTAACCAGAAATTAAAAAGTATTATCAAATTTCTCTGCGTTCCTTACTTCGCTTTATGAATAACAATAATAAAAAAAAATTATAATTTTTCCTTCCTTTTCTTTTCTATTTAATATTTTATTCATCTTTCTTTTCCACTTAAATGCGTCTCTCTTCCCAAACATCATACATGGGTACCATTCGGTGAAGCACCCATTTCCCTTGTTGCTCAATGTAGTAAGTCGACTAAAAATGGCTTTTCACTATTACCTCCTCTCCTTCTACCCACCGATCCAAGTTCTTGTTTTCACACCATATGGTCCTACCGAATGATCGGCCCTACTCGCTGTACAGCTAGTAGTCATGCATTCAATTCCACATTTGTGATACCAGGAGTTTACAATTAGCATCGTCTTGATAAAGCTGGTTTTAAATAATTTGTTTTTTAATAATTGTACATTGTGTAAAGTAAATTTTAGAATCTAAATGGCAAAGCAAACAAAGGAAAAACAATAATAACAAAGAAAAGCTTAGAATCTTGTTATAAGAAAGTAGTAACATTTTGCAATATAAATGAAACGAAGGTATTCTAAAGACGCATATTGGAAAAGCAATAATAACAAAGAAAAGCTTAGAATCTTGTTATAAGAAAGTAGTAACATTTTGCAATATAAATGAAACGAAGATATTCTAAAAGAAGCATATTAGAAGCGTAACTTTTATGATAAATAATAAAATCATCTAGAAAACAATTGTTAAACCTTAATAATAACACAACCATAAATAATAAAACTAGATTGGGATAAGGAAAGAAAAGTATTTATAAAAAATAAAAAATAAAAAATACCACTGGATCGAAAATAATCTTAAAAATGATAAGTTAAACTCGTTTCTTAATAAATAAGTTCATATTGCAATGAACTTGTATCCTTAAAAGACTATTCTACTACAACTATACTAAATTCCTCTTTTTAGGTTTAACTTGCCTATTGCAATAGTGAACAAATTTATCTTCTTCTTACTCAATCGATGTGGATGTGATTAGTTTTGGTTACATTGACTAGTGGGACAAATAATATACCAAAAATAAATAAAAACATAAATTGGTTTCTAGTATAGCATAAATAAGTATGACTTTTGATTCGAGAGGAGTTACGGAACCCATGACACAATCCTAAGGACCGATTTTGGGTCATACTAAAACTGCAACATTGGTTAACCTAGTTGAGGTCATTTCGACCTCAAAAAACACCGTTTAAAGAATATAACGTGTTGCTTCTTTTTTTTAAGCTTGCAATTTCGTATTTTCTTGGATTTTTGTTTCTTTTTTGGTTTAGAAGTTTCAAGATTTATCAATGAGTTAAGAGAGAGATTCATTGTTTCAAGAGATGAGCTTAATGTAATTGTATTGAACTCATCTCTTGAAGAGAAAAGTTAAAGTTACGCAATCCAACAACCCCCACCCTCCCACAACATTCCCTCCCCCCCCCCCCCCCCCCCCCCCCCAACACACACAAACACACACACACAACTATTTTTTATTTGGACATACTTTTGTAATTTTTTTAATCAAAAGATCGTATTTTTTTCCCCTAGCCCAAAATAGATTGCCAATCCTATTTATGTAGTTTTCACCCACTAATTAGAGTTGGAATGTTAATTATTATTATTTTTGTCTCGACTATCATTAATGTTGTATTTTGTAATTGGATTTTGGATATATAAGTAACATACCATAACAAATTAGTGTCAAAAACATAGATTGTTTATCATAATCTTTTTTGTTTTTTAATGCAAGACATTGTTCTTAAGAGAAATATGTTAAAGCCTTTTTGCATAATGGAATTCGTCCTCTTGGTGACCACAACAAAGTTTGGTTTCAAGACAATAATGACAATACATTTTGGGAGGGAAAACGAACATGCTTTTGTTTGAGTGCACATGCTAGGGCTTATATAGGAGATTAATGCTTGTAACGTCTTTTGGTAGAATTCCACCGTAGATGAAGATATATGAAGGATGACTTTAATTTTCAAACTTTGATCTAAAGGGTTAGATTCTAACAAATCTCCTTCTCAATAAAGAGTGATCTAATATGATTTTTAGTTGAACAAAATCAAAGATTGTGGCTGATGATATCGTTGGACAACATCAAATGATTACCATATAGTAAAGTTCTTGAATACTTGACTAAGTCACCAATGTGGTGTGATCCATTGAACTTGCATCATTGTAGGTTTTGTAGTTACCTCTTTTGCATACGTTATGCACTATAAATTGTACCTGATTTAATACTTTTCTATCTAATGGTTTCTTATATATGGTTCCTACTTTGATAAGGGTTTTATTAGATATTTGTTATATATATTTCTAACATTATCTCATAAGATGAAGTCTTTTTCCTAATTGATTTTGGATCAATCCCTTGAAAGAGGTTGGAGTGATCTTATGCACATTTTCTTGTATTATATTTTTCGTGTTTATCATTGTCACTATTCCTTTTTTCATTAATGATTTTTATCTTGTTTGAGTGTTTCTTAATAATCTATTGGGTTCATATTTATAGTGAGGATGATTTGATTGTATCAGTTATGTAAGTATACAACATGTGTTTTGCAATACATATAGTATGGAAGGATAGATATGAAAAAAAATATATAAGAGATGATTAAAATTAAGAGGCAGAGAAAAGAAAAGAGATTATCAATTTCTAAATACAAATTTCATATTTATAAACTCGAGTAGGTAGTAAACATGGATAGTTAATGTTCGATCTTTTTATATGTTAGTATATGTGATATTTTCAACCCTTTTGCATTCAATCTATTCAAATTGCTTTTTTAACCAAATATGGAAATGTGAATTTCGTTAGTTGTAATAAGAGGGTGATAGTTTGTCAATCCATAAGTGTTGAGTGCCTTGAATTCTTTATAAAATCCAACTTGATATATATATGAATATATATAATTAGATTTAGACTGATTTGGATATATATATTGTTAGTGATTGTGCCCTAGGCCAATTAGTAAGTATCGTTATTTCATGTGTATTTTAATTTAGAGGTATTTTTATTATAAAGTTTGGATGTTTACTTTATAATAAAATTCATGAATAATCTATTTATTCATGGATTCTCATTATTGTGAAATGATGATGAATTAAATCCAGTATGAGTTTTATTTGATGATTATGACATGTTTATGTGTATAGAGATACAAATAAAACTCATAAGTATATATATTAGAGATCTATATAATTGGATTGACCCGCTATGAGATCATTACATGGACCAGAGTCATAAGTGATTCTCATAATAGCAATGTCGATACATCTTCAGACCTGAAATCACCATAGATTCCAACATGAGAAATATTATGTTTCGACTGAATCAAACGTTGTTCTTAACCAAATAATTATAAAGGTGTTGATTGGGCATAATGTGAATCACGTAAAGGACGTTGAGTGATTAAGATGGGATTTGTCCCTCTCTTTATGAAAGAGAATCTTTGGGCCCCTCAATAAGTGAGACTGGCAGGAAGAATAAATAAATAAATTATTATTATGGATAATAATTTAATTATTTTAAAAGAGTTATTATCATGTCCAACCCTAATAAGATTAGGACATTAATGTCAGTAGAAAAATACTAACATATTATAAATAGGAGTGGTAGGGTCTCTTTAGGGTTATAATTTTTCACTGTCACATTAGACGGCAAAGAAAATCAGTAACCCTAACAGAGAGGAAAAAAACATAAGAGAGGACAAACTCGATTCTTCCTGATCAATCTAGAAGCGTTCTAGATTGCGCTAGTATGCAAAAGTGATTCCTTTTCGGTGTGCTTGTTCGTGTGAACTACATAGAGGGTGTAATGAAATCGTGGTGCTTTATAGATCCAGATTGCAAGTGATTGATTTTAAATCTCTGGATACGAAATTGTAAGGTATATTTTTCAAATTCATTCCTCTTGGTATCTAATTTAATCAAAGTGCATGGATTCCGTTTTAGGGTTTTAAATTTTCCGCTGCAAAACTTTATTTTAAAATTCGATTGAAACCCTACATATATGAATATATATGGATATATAGTTTTTTTTAGGGTTTTAGAAGACACTCTTTGTATTAGTTTTCTTGAGGAATTAGAATTCTCTCTCATGCCCCATAGTCGTAGATCGCATTGGTCTTACCTATTGTCTTATGTTCTTTATTTTTCTTTTTTCTTTCTCATTAATTATTGCTGTTAACACAACAATTGGTATCAAAGCCTAGTTACATAGAGTGCCTATTTGAATTTAGGAATCTAGGGTTTCTATTTAAATTTAGAAATTTAGGGTTTCTTATGCTTATTAAAGATGTCGTCTTATAAATTTTATATTGAAAAATTCAATGGATCAAATGATTTCACTTTGTGGAAAGCAAAGATGCAAGCTCTTATTGTTTAGCAAGGGTATATGACAGCATTGGAAGGAGAAGAAAAATTTCATGAGGATTTGAAGAAGAGAAGAAAGATATCATAAGAAAGGTACATAGGAATTTTGTTGAGTCTAGCTAATGAAGTATTAAAAGAGGTGGTTGATGAAACAAGTGCTACATCATTATGGGAAAAGCTAGAAAGTATGATAAGAAATCATTACCAAATTGATTATATCAAAAGCAGTGTTTGTATACTTTAAGGATGATCATATTAATAATTTTAATCGAATCATTCTTGATTTACAAGTTGTTGGTGTTAAAATTGATGATGAGGATCAAGCTATCAATCTTTTATGTTCCTTACCTAATCCATATGAGAATTTTGTTGCTACAAGGTTATATGGTAGAGAGACTATCTTTGTTAATGATGTGAAGGATGCTTTGTAGTCCAAGGAATTGAAGAGAAAAAGTCTCCGGCTTTAATGATAATGGTTTAGGATCGGTTGTTAGTAAGGACAGGAATATGAAGAGGGATGGTGGGAACAAAAGTAAGTCCTGTTCAAAATTGAGGTATAAAGTATTACGATGTTATTATTGTAAAGAAAAAGGGAACATTAGGAGGGACTGCTTACAACGAAAGAAGGGAAATGAAAGGGAGGAATCAAATGGTAAAGCAAATGCAATTGTAGTACAAGAGACTTCTGACGAAGGTGAAGGCAGTGATATTTTAACAATCAATACCTTAGACTCTGCAAATACTTGGGTTATGGACACTAGTGCACCTTATCACACAAACTTTTCAAAGGAATTGTTTACTTCTTTCAAAGAGTGGAAAGGTAGTGTAAAATTGGGTGATGATAAGGAGCTTAGTATCAAATAAGGTGGTTTTGTGCAGATTAGGATGTATAATGGAGTGGTTAGAACATTTAGCGCTTGGTATGTTCCTAATTTATGGAGAATTTTGATTTTTTTAGGTACCTTTGACAAACAAAGATATAGTTTTGCTAATGAAGATAGACAAATTAGAGTTTCCAAAGGTGCATTTATATTGATGAAGGGTAAATTGCAGCATGGTGTTTACATCTTGATGGATAATTTAGTGATGGGAACGATATCAGTCTTTAGTTCTATACAACAACATGATGATTGTCAGAATTATGACATTGCATATTGGTTCATATGAGCGAGAAAGGACTTGCAATATTGAGCAAACAAGGATTGTTAGATGGTGCCAAAATTAAGAAATTCAAATTCTATAGGAGTTGTGTTATGGGTAAGCAACATGATGAAGTTTATTTATGACAAGTGTATTTCTACAGGTATCTTTGATTATATTCATTCAGATTTGTGGGGACCTTTTCCAGTCGAATTCCATGACGGATGTAGATATTTTGTTAGTTTTATTGATGACTACTCCATAAAATTTTAGCTGTATTTTCTAAAGTCGAAGGATAAATTATTTAGGTTGTTCAAGGAGTGAAGACCATGGTGGAAAAATGTACCGAGAAATAGGTAAAGACACTTAAAATAAATAATGTCTTAGAATTTTATAATACACCATTTAATGAATTTTGCACAAAGGAAAGTATAGTGAGACACCACACTGTATGACATATACCACAACAAAATGTAGTTGCAGAACACATGAGCTAAATGCTCTTGCAACATGCTTGATGCATGCAATGAAACATTGGGCTTCTAAAGCAATATTGGGTTGAGGCAGTTAATGCTACTTGTTATCTAGTGAATAGATCTCCCTTTAGTTATTCTAGCTTGCATATATTTGGTTGTCCTGCTTATGCTCATGCTGATGATCATAAACTTGAGTCTCGAGCAATGAAATGCATATTTATGGGGTATGCAATAGAAATGAAAGGGTAAAGATTGTGGTGTATTGAAAACAATAGAACTCCCAAAATTTATTATTAGCAATGATGTCACTTTTAATGAGTTTGCTATGTTTCGCTAGAGAGCGGGGCTTGATGATCTTTCAAGTAATAAAGATCAAGATGTTGGCTAAAAAGTGGAGTTTAAGATTGAAACTTCAAAACAATGACTACAAATCTTATAGAACAGCCTAGAGATGTACATGCTGAACAACCACAAAAGTATAGCAACAAGAAGAGAAATTATAAAGCCTTTAAGGTATGCAGATTGTGTTAATATCATTGATACTAATTTTGTTAGATATGCTTTGTTGATGGTAATGAACTGAAATCATACAAAGAGGGAGTATAGAGCAAAGAAGCATCAAAATGGTTTATCGCTATGAATGAGGAGATGCAATCTCTTTTGAAGAATAAAACATGAGATCTTGTCCCATTACCAAAGGTTATTAAACTAGTGAGATGCAAATGGGTGTTTAAGAAAAAACAAGGTATTCCTGGAGTTGCACTAGCTAGGTTCAAGGTAAGGCTTATGGCAAAGGGTTTTTCAAAAAGGAAGGAATTGATTATCATGAAGTATTCTCACCAATCATGAAGCATTCTCACCAATAATGAACCATAAAACCATAAGGGTTCTTTTAGTCATGGTAGGTGCATTAAATCTCGAATTAGAGCAACTTGATGTGAAAACTACTTTCTTACATGGGAATTTAGAAGAACACATTTATATGACATAGTTGGAGGGTTTCTTGATTTTGAAAACAAAGACCATGTGTGTTTGCTATTGGGAGCTTGAGGTACGCTATTGTATGCACTAAGCCAGATTTAGTTCATGTTGTTAGTGTGGTGAGTAGGCTTATGAGTATCCTTGGAAAGTTCATTAGGAGGTAGTTAAATGGATTTATGCAATACTTGAAAGGCATGGGTAATACTTGTTTGGTTTATAATTCTAATGGTCCTACTAGTGGCCATGTTGGATATACACATCTGGCTATAGTGGAGCCCTTATAAAGAGAAGATCTCAAACATGTTATATCTTTATCCTTTATGAATGTGATATCAATTTGAACGTAACACTTCAATCTATAGTTGCTTTGTTTACCACAAAAGCTGAATACATGTCATTGATAGTAGGGGTTAAGGAAGGTATGTAGTTGCACGACCTTTCAATAGCTTAGGTTCGAATGTCAATAGATCTATCATTTATTGTGATAGTTAGAGTGCATTGAATCTGGCGAAAAATCCAGTTTATCATGAAAGATCATGGCATATTGATGTCAGGTCAAACTTCATTCGGGATGTCATTAAGGATAAAGTGTTCTCTATAGAGAAAATAACTACAGCATATATGTTAACAAAATCGTTGCCTACAAAGAAGTTTAGGCATAGCTTAGACTTAGTGAATGTTCGCATAGCTTGATGCCCTTTGGCACTTAGATGGTAGGGAGTTATTCTTGGGTGTGGTGACATGGGTAATTTAAGTCAATTGAGTGCCTTGAATTCTATATAACACCCATCTTGATATATATGAATATATAGAGAGAGAGTTGTTTCTATTGTTTTAGTAGACATTCCCTATATCAATTTTCTTGGGGAATAAGAATTCTCTTTCTTGTCCGTAGACGTAAATTGCATTGGTCTTGCTACATAAATTCTCTTGTATTCTTTATTTTTCTTATTAATTATTACTATCAACACAACAATAAGTATATTACAAATGATTTTTATAATTAAATAAGTTATAGATATGTAGATATTCTAAAATAAATTCACTAGATAACAGTTATTAATAATAGTACGTTATATATAAGTATGACATGATAATGCTCAAGTTATATAACTGATGCTATTGATATGGTATGGTTTTTTTGCCACTAATATGGTATGGTTAACTTTACAAAAAATAGTTAGAAAGTAAAAAAGCAAAAACAAAAAACAAAAAACAAAAGAAAAATTCTTTCGAGCATGATTACACTCTTTAAAAAAAAAAAAAAGAGAGGGAAAAAAAAAAGCAAATAATGGCTACAAAAATGTTTCTTCTTTTTTTATCCTATATAAGCATTCTTGAGATGTGATGAACATTTCCTTTTTAACAATAGAAGTGCATCTTTTTTGGTGATTGATAAATTTATTCCTAAAAAATTTTCAATTCTTTTCTTTTTTTTTTTAATTTCATATTAACCTTAGAAACTTAAAGTAAAAAAAAAAAAAAAAAAACTTTCATGACTGAAATCATTGTAGAAATATATTAGGTGGGTTATTCACTAGTGGCCTACAACAACGACAAATACATATTTGTTTATAAAATAATAAATTTATTTTATTATTGTGACTTTCTCTCGAAGTTAAAAGATGTGTGACATCTTATGCAAGCCATGAGATATATATACACCCATTGGAAAACCAAAATTAGAAAAATTTAGAAACTTCAGTTAGAATATTGGAGGAGTCCTTGAATTCCTCATGAGTCAAAATTTTTATGTGTTGTTCCTAGTTGTCTGAGCTACATATTGGTGTAAGCAATTTGTAGTTTTATCTTTTTTGTTGCTTAAGCTAAAAACCCTTTTATGGGTTTTTATTATATTGTCATCTACCATTGTTGGTGAAGATTCGGTGTTTGTTGATCCCTTGTTAGAAGGAACTTATATTGGCATGCCAATTAGTGGAGATATTTTACTGGACTGGGTCTTGTGATTTTTTCCTATATTAGGGATTTCCGCATTAAAAATTCTAGTGCCTAGTTATTTTATTTTGTTTGAATATTTTATTTGTTATTTGCTATTATATGGACTTATATTAATTGTATGGGGAAAAAGGACATCTTATTTGTTTTCGCTATAGAGTGTATATATGCTCTATTTGTGTGTGTGAATCATTTTTTTTTTTTCCTTTCCAACAATGGTATAAGAGTTTTTGGTTATAGTATTTGTGTTTAGACAAAAAATGGAAATCAACAAAAGTAAAATGGTTAGTTCAAATGGCTCCAACTGCATTATTTGGAAAAGCAAGATGGAAGATTTGCTCAATGTAAAGAAATTTTATCAGCTTTTGTTTACTAAACAAAAACTGAGAGATATTAAAGATGATGAGTGGAACCTATTGCACAAATGGATGTGCAGTTATATTAGACAACGAGTTGATGATAATGTCTAGAACTATATATAGCTAGAGAAACTAATGCTAAAAATCCATGCAACTAGCTTGAACACTATATGACAAGAAAATTGGTAATAGTAGGATGTAATCGATCAAATAGTTCTTATCCTTGAAATATCAAGATGGGTCTCCAGTGGTAGATCACATAAATAATTCCTAGGGAGTCATAAGCCAACTCGTTGCTGTGGGAGCGAAGTTTGATGATATTAAGGGATTATTTCTTATTGGTTCATTACCATATTCATAGGAAACCTTCATAACTTCATTGTGTAATTTTGTTGCTGATGCTATGGTGTCTCTAGACCTTGCTACAAGTAGCATATTGAATGAAGAGATGAAAGAACATATTTACGATCCTTTTCATAGTTAGAGGCCTTGGTTATTGAATCAAGGGGGAGAAGTTAAACTAGAAACTTCCTAAAAGGTGAAACCCATAGCAAGTCTAGAGAAAAGTTAAAGTCCCATAAAGACATAAAATGCTACCATTGTAATAAAATCGGTCACATGAGAAAAGAATGCAAGTTACTTAAGCATGAGAAATTAATGGAAAAGGGTGAAGATAAGAAAGAAGAAAGAAATTGTTGTAGTTGTATCTAATGGTAATGTTGTTATTGCTGAAAAATTCAATAACCTTTCATTACTACATTCCACGTGTGGTACCAGATCAAGAGTTTCCTCATCTTACACTTTAGATGATTTTGGTAGTATGACTAAGGGAGATTATGGAATATGCAAAGTACCTAGTATTAGAGATGTTTGGTTGTGAATCCACCTTGAATATGTGATGCAACTGAAAAATGTTAGGCATGTCCCAACATTTTGCCTTAATGTAATCTTAATAAAATCACTTGATCCAAATGATTGTGAGAGCATATTTGGTGGTGTCAAATGGAGAATCACAGAGGGATCTCTTGTGGTTGCAAAAGGACTAAACAATGATACTTTGTATTGGATGTCAACTAAGGTACTAGTAGCTAAGGTTAATACAGTTGAAGATTACACCACATATTTATGGCATATGCATCTTAACCAGCTGAGTGAGAAGGAACTTGATACCTTAATGAGGCGAAAACTTCTCCCTATCAAAGATAATTCTCTTAAACCTCGTACTCATTGTCTACTTGATAAGCAATACGTGCTCTAGAATTTGTCCACACTAATGTTTGTACCTGAAATGACCTAAATTTAAATTCTATTTAATTTTCATGTATTGTTTATTTATTTTAGGTATTGAATTGAATGAGCATGATGTTTAGGATAGTTGTGTTGGTAATAGTCTAAATGTATTATTTTGCATATGTAGTGAAATTAATAATTTGTTTTATATGTATTAATGTGTGTAGTATAGTTATTAATTGTGTCTTTTATACATTAAGATGTTAAGTTAAGTTAGATTTATAAAATCAACTTTAGTTTTTCGTAAGATTAGTTGATAGAAATTTTCTTAATTAAGTTAACATTTATGCATAAATAAGCCCCAAATGAAACTCAAATCCATCCCAAATGCACCCTAAATTTATATATACCTTAAAGGGCAAATTTGGAACATGTCTAAAGCTTAATTTTGCTTAATTAACCTACTTTTTGGGACAGTTTTCTTTTCATCCGAATTTTACTTTTTCTTTCTTTCTTTTCTCCTCCTCTTCCATTTCCATTTCCATTTCCAAGTTCAAGTTAAGAACAATATCAAGCTTTAAAAATCAAAGTTCCCTCCAAGGCAAGGCATATACATGTGAGTTGATTTAACTATGATTATTGTTTTGTTTTCCTTTCTTGTAATGGTTATATGAACTCTTGTATAGAATGAGTTTAAATACTATTTAAATTGCTTGTTCATGTATTGAGATTAGCTAGGAATGTGTTTGGTTAGTGTGTGAGTATTGTTTATGTATTGTAGAAGTGATATGAAGGGTTGGGAAGAAATAAAGATAGTTTGAGTAGTTAAGTTGAGAATGAATGGAAGTGAAATTCGAAGTGATCAAATGTGTTGATTTCATTTTTTGAATTGCTAGGATTGAGTAGAGTATTTAGGCCTGTTTTTTTAAACGTACGCCGGCATCTGGGGTTTCTACACCGCCGGCCTATATGCGGTGTTGGAAGCCCACAGAATCAAATTTCTTAAGGCCGACCGAACGCCGCCGGCGTATATGATAAAGCTGCCAGCGTATCTAGGTAAGCGGACAGCTTGCACCTCTCTAGACATTTTGAAAAATTTTGGGTTTTCATTCTACACCGGCTCAAAGCCGCCGGTGTAGGATGAAGGCAGCGGGCGTACCCTTGAGCGCTGTCAGCGTTGGCAGTATTGTTTTTCATAGTGTTGAACACCGGCTCAAAGCTGCCGGCGTTGAGTGCCGGCGTGTCCCCTACGCTTTTGATTTTTAAAAACTTTTTCCAAAATTTTTCGAAGTTTGATATTTGATCAATTAAGTATTTATTAAGCGATTTAGGATATAATAGGACGTTTAAATGCTTTATTATGACTTTGTGTTAAATTATTCGAATTTCTTTGATTAATTGTGATATATAGATATAATATGTGTATATATTTGTGAATGAGGAATCCATATTTATTTATTGATTATTTTGATATTCCTATTTCAGTTAAGGACTCATCAGTTAGTTCTTCACCGAGAGATCATAGTAATATACTAACGGGTTCAGGTACGCAATAACTTGTTTTGATGTTTGCTAGTAATAGGCATTCCTAATTCAATTTAACTTAACTTGGCTTAATATTTGAATGAATTGGATGTCTATTACGCTGTTTAATCTGGTTCGAGGAGCAGTAAACCTGTCATGATGCAATGACATGTTAGTTAGGCGCTTAACTAAGTCATGATGCAATGACTTTACCATGATGCAATGGTACGCTATGATGCAATAGCGATTCTTTTTGGTTAAGTGGGTAGCCGATAGGGGGAATAGTATATGTGTAACGTTTGCTTAAACTTAGGGGGAAATACCATGATTTGGTTCAAAGTTTATGGAAACTTGTGAACTAGGCTCATGTTATAGACTGAGTTTAAGTATAGTCGGGCAACAGCTTTTGAACCCTAAATGAAGCTATTATCTTCATGAAATAGATATAGGAGATATAAGTATTCGGACTGCTTATATCAACCTCCTGAGCAGCTGCTGTTACTCAGGATCCCTGAATTCCCGATGTGTGACCGGGGTTTGAACACCCTCCTGTTGAATTGTGAATGAAAATGTAATAAAGATAATCACATGTCTGATGATGCATTACATCAATTTGATGAATTGTTTTTGCATTGGTTATTGTGTACTGGGCATTTGGCTCACTTTTGCTGCTTTGCAGGTATTGGAGATGAATTTTATGATGATATGGGCTATGGGTCCGATTTCGAGAGATTCCTGGATGAGTGGGACGAATAGGACTCGAACACCCTGGACTTTTGGAAGAATTTTGCTAAGGGGAAAGTTATGTATAGAAGGCTTGATAGTTAAGCCTATTTCTGTCAAGACCTTAAGATCCTTTAGGATTCTTTTGTTTTAAGAAAACATGTAAATTTTGTAGTGTCTTGTGTTGATATTAAACAATGTTTATATGAAGTAAATGCATGTATAGATTGCTTTTGTTAGCAATCTTGTCTTGTTAAAAGTTCTACATAAAGTTATGGTTTGATCAAACAATTTTCATAAACTGTTAGTTTTAGGACAACCTTACATATAATGTGAAAGCATTATATGTGGTTGGGGACTCGGAACTCTAAATCTCAGGATTTAAAGGGTCGGGTCTTTATAGTACCATGGATTCTAGAACTCTTGGTGGTTGTTTATACTTTGTCACAGTTCTTGATGGTTATTCTAGAAAAGTGTGGGTGTTTGCTTTGAAATCAAAAGACTAGATGATAAATGTCTTCAAACACTTTCATCAAGTGTTAAAAGAGAAAAGTGTAGAAAATTGAAAAGCGTAAGATTGATAATGATGGTTAGTACAGGGATCCATATGAGAAGTAATGTAAAGACTATAGTATCAAGCCTAAAAAGACAATACCTAAGACTCCACTTGATGGTGATATTCTCGAGAGAGTTTGGAAAGGGAAAGATGTCTCCTATGATTACTTGAGAATGTTTGGTTGCTAGGCGTTTGTTCATATCCCAAGATATAAGAGATCTAAGCTTGATGGAAAATCCAAATAGTGTATCTTTTTTGGTTATGGCTATGAGGAGTTTGGTTATAGATAGTGGGATCTGATTGATAAGAAAGTTATTAGAAGCTAACATGCTACTTTCTTTGAAGACCAAATAATTGAAGATGTTGAAAAGGAAGAAAAATTAGTGCTAGTTGCCATAGATGATGTTGCTATTGAGCTAAAGCCTCCTATCAGGGTTGCTAATGATGGGGAGATGCAAATATTGATGATGAAGACAGTTATAATGGTCATATTAACCTAGGTCTACTATAATCAGCATCACCTATTGAGTCTTAGATGAGAAGATTTACTAAACAACCTTGTCCCTCCTAGAGATAAACTAACCACACCCGCCTCACCCTAACCCCCTCCCCTCCCCCTCCCCCCTCTTCTCCTCTCCTCACATGAGTATGTGTTGTTGATGATGGAGGAGGGTTAGAGAGCTATGAGGAGGCTATATCACATGAGCATAAGAAGAAGTGGTTGAAAGCCATGCATAAAGAGATGCAGTCCATACACGATAACCATAACACTAAGTTATTAAAGATATTACAAGGCCGAAGAACACTCAAGAATAGATGGGTGTTTGAGTTGAAAGTAGAGAAGAATAGCTCATAGCTAAGGTATAAGACAAGGTTGGTTATGAAGGGTTTTAATTAGAAGAAGGGAGTTGATTTTGAAGAAATATTCTCACTTATGGTTTAAATGTCTTCAATACGATTTTTCCTTGGTCCCATAGCCAGTTTGAATATAGAAATCAAGCAACTTGATATAAAGACCACCTTTCTTCATGGTAATTTAGAGGAAGAAATCTATAAGAAACAGTTTGAGGATTTCATAGCAAAAGGTAAAGAAAATCCTATCTATAGATTGAAAGAGAGTTTGTATGGCCTTAAGTAGGCTTCTAGCAGTGGTATAGGAAATTTGATTCTTTCATGGTTGATCATAGGTATGCTAAAACTTCTTTCAATCATTTTTTATTTGTGAAAAAATTAGTTGATGGTGATTTCATTATCATACTGTTATATGCAAATGACATGCTAATTGTTGGCGAAGATACTAAGATAATTGAAGATCTCAAGAGAGAGTTGGGTAAGTCATTTGCTATAAAGGATTTGCATGTTGCAAAGCAAACCGTTGGCATAAGAATTACTTGTGACAGAAAGAATGGAAAGCTATGGTTATCCTAGCAAAAGTACATGAGGAGGCATAAGAGAGGTTTCAAATGGGTAATTCTAAACCAGTTAGTACTCCATATGCAAGTCATTTTCAAATGAGTTTGAAGTAACGACTTACTAGTAAGAAAGAAAAAAGAAAGAAATGGAAAAGGTTCCTTATGCATATGCTATTGGTAGCTTGATATATACCATTATATGTACAAGGTCGGATATTGCTCATGTAATTGTTGTCATTAGTTGGTTTCTCTATAGTCTTGGTAAAGAGCATTGACAAGAAGTGAAGTGGATACTCAGGTTTCTTACGGATACTTCTAGATTTTGTTTATGTTTTGGTGTTAGTAAACTTGTGGTAGAAAGTTACACAAATATTGATATGGCTGGTGATGTGGATTCTGGAAAATCTACTTCTGGATACATGATGACTTTTGCAGCTGCAGAGGCTGAATATATTGCTATTACTGAAGTAGGAAAAGAGTTCTTATGGATGCAAAATTTGCTAAAAGAGTTAGATCTTAGCCAGAAGAAATATGTGTTGCATTGCAACAATTCAAATGCAATCCCTCTCAGCAAGAATGTAACATTTCATTCTAGGTCAAAGCACATTAAAGTACAATATCATTGGATTAGAGAAGTGCCGAAGATGAAGCAGTTGTCACTTCGAAAATTCCATACTAATGATAATGGTTCAGATTTGATGATTAAGACTTTACCCTTAGAGAAATTAGCTACATGTAGGAAAGTAGGTTTAGTTAAGTATGGCCCCACTGGTTCGTAAGGGGAAGATTTATTGGGTAGGTCACTCACTAGTGGGTCCACCATAAGAATAGATCTATATTAATTAATAAAATAATATAGTTATTTTATTATTGTGACTTTCCTAGCAAGTTAAAAAAATGTGTGACATCTTATGTGAGCCATGATAAATATAACATCCATTAGAAGACTAGAAAAAAGAGAGATAGAAAAATGGCACAGCTGTAAGAAGAGAAGAAAAGTTTAGAAACTTCAGTGAGAGATTTGGAGGAGTCCTTGAATTCCTTTTGAGTTAAAATTATTGTATGTTAATCTTGGCTGTGTGAGCTACACATTAGTGTAAGTAATTTATGGTTTTATTTTCTTGTTACTTAGGCTAAGATACCCTTTTTTTGTGTTTTTATTATATTGTTATCCACCATTGCTGATAAAACTTTAGTGCTTGTTGATCCTTACTTATATTGGTGTACCCATTATTTTAAGAAGAATTAACATATTTTTTTTTGAATTGGATCGTGTGGTTTTTCCCTACATTAAGGTAATTCACTTTAAAAATACTGATTGTCTACGTATATTATTTTGTTTAAATATATTATTTGTTGCTTGATATCTTGTGGAGTTATATTAATTGTACAAGGAAAAAGGAGATCTTGTTTGCTTCTGCTATAGAATGTACATACGGTCTATTTGTGTGTGAATCCTTTTTTCCCAACAAAATTGTAATATATAAATAAATAAATCATAGTAAAGTGTAGTAATGTAATATAATGTTGTTAAGAGTGTATTTTTGTCTTTCCACAGACGAATCTAAACTCGAAGAATTTGTTTGTGAAGAATTGAATGAAGAGAAGTTAGGCCAGCTGTAAGCCGTTGGCTTACTTTTCTATACTACAGGTGTATAGATGGTGTACACTTGAAGAAAAATAGACTCGAGAGTTCAAGGTCGCTAGATTTAGCACTTACACCGTCGACATATAAGTAGCGTATAAAGAACACCGGCATAGGGCTTTAGAGCAACAACAAGTAGCCATCATATAAGGGAATGCCGGCATAAGGCCGTTTGCGTAAATCTTGAAGGCCACCAGGGTTGAAAGTATACGCCGCCGGTGTATGGCAAGTGTATAGTATAAATTTTGCTTCTTCGATTTCTAAGTTGCCCCTACATGGCCTGCTTTGTCTCAGCCTATATATTACAAAAAAAAAAAAAAAAACCTTCTTTTCTTTTGTGCTAGGGTTTCCCAATTCCTATATATTTCCTAGGTATTTTGTTCATTCCTCACATCTTCTCCTAAACGTAAACTCTAGGTAAGTGGGTTCTTCTCTTGTTCTTTCAATCAATCTTTTAGTGTGATCCTTCTCCTAAAGGTTATTTTCAATTGGTTTTGTGAGGAATCAAGTGCTTGGAGACAAACCCTAGGTGTTGTTGGAGTTGTGAGTTGTTGGTGATCGAGAAGGATTGAAAATCTCATCTTAGGTAAAATATAAATCTATTTTATCTTTGTGGTATTAGAGAAGTAGTCTTTTCTGATTTGTTGTTTATCTTGTGAAAGTAATTCTAAGGATTTGGTGGATTTTAGAGAAACTCTTGTTTGTTAGAGTTTCCGTTTACTTTTCAATTTGAGGAAGTAGGTGTTCAAACCTAGATCTTAGTTCTTATTAGATTAGGATTTTATGATTAAAGAATATGGTTGTTTTATGAACACATGTGTTGAGAATGAGTTTTGATTGTGTTATCAGGTATTGGTGATATTAAAGTATTGTTTATGAAAGCTGATTCAGGTAAGACCTTACTATGTTTGTTGTTTATCCTTGTAGGATTAGAAAAATAAATTAACCTAACTCTATCCTGTTTATAATTGAATCTATGCTGCTTGTGTTTGGCTGTGGTTACTAATGACCACATAGAGTATGATACTAACGCAGCATCCTGATGATCCTTGTGTCTATTGTCCCTAGTAGAGTTGTACTTAGAGATGATTCTAATAGTTTAGGAGTAGTGCGAGTACAACATCCCAGTGTGTGGGAGATTCCCAACACCATATATACATATATTACCTATTTTTTATATTGGTTGTTTTTTAAGGAGTCATGAGGTACTCTAGGTTTAGGACTAGAGTACTATGGTTTTGAACTGTGTTGATTACTTGGCTAAATTGAAGATAAAAATTTGTGTTTGTTGCATTAGTTCCTAAGTTTTATGTGATATCGTTCATTACTAGATCATGTGTATGTGTCTTTGGTTTGACATATACTAGATGTTTTCCCTCATTCCTTTATCTTTTTTGGAACAATTGAAGATAAAATAATTTATGATTTATCTAGATTTGATGTCTATATGGACTACGAGGAGGACGTTAGGGGACTTGATTATCCAACAGATCTCTAGATTTATCTTGGATGATTGACAATAGTTAAAACTATGCAAAGCTGTCTTTCAATTTTTTTTTTTTTTTTTTTTTTGTTTATGAGATTTTTGTAAAGATCTTTTGTTTAAGTTTTAGTTGTAATGAGTTGGCTTTGGGTTTATGCCAACTAGTCATAAAGATATATTCAATTTTATGATGTTTTAAGAAGTATCCATATATGAGAGTTTTGAAGATATATGTTTCAATTATTGGTGATTTAGAGTTTTAATAGCTTTAACGTATTCTTTTCAAATGATGACACGTGGCGGGGTGTAATGTCTTTATATTAGGACGTTACAAAAATATTATAATCTTTAAATTGGATTTCTTTAACTTTTAATTTATGAATTAATGGTTTAGATTATCTAATTCTTCGAAATATTTTAATGATATTATTATATTATAATTCTCTCTATTATTATCTCAAGTTATTGACTAGACATGATAATAACTTGCTGACGAGAAGAACCTCTAATTGATTGATTGAAGTTGGTTCCACATGGAGGCTTAGCCTAAAAACATGAGACAAACACTTCCATTAGAGATTGCCGAAGAAGCAGGTTTGATACCCTGCTCTAGGAAGAAAACAATATCCCATCTACTACATTCAACGACCTTTGTCGTTATTGTGATATCATTGAACGGGCAACGTGGGCTTGAACGGACTGCAAAAACTAACTATTGGAGAAGAAACCTACCTCAAGACATCCCTTATTGCGTTTATCCAAAGAAACAATCGTAGTATAGAAGGGTTTGTTTGTTTTGGCTTTTTTTCGATAGATACACTTTTTAAAACTTTTTTCTGACAAATTATTTATCAAAAAATAGATATAGATAAAAAAAAAAGATGACAGTTCTCATCAAAAGATCAAATAGAACAAATATAGATAAAATTTAGATGCAAATCAGATATATTTACACATATC